>WSTH01001934.1:0-10063 GCA_019616345.1 Ceratobasidium sp. 395
AGCAGATGCTGCACTATCGTTACTCGATGCACGATTGTCGTGTTTTTAAATAGCTTAAATTTGTCGAAATGCTCATTGTTATTATCTATAACCATAGCTACAAGCTTATCTTGCATTGTGATCGTAAACGGCCGTGTCATTATTTGATCACCCAAGATACAAGATTACGCAGTTATATGTGATATGACACCATGAGGACAGCCATTGAGGGCTGCTAGTAATATTATATACCTTCAGTGCGGCAACGACTACCGTAAACCCAAAAGCGCCCCTAACACCCCAAGGTTCTGGACTTGGTGTCTAGCTATCTCCTTGATAAGGAGAAGAAGCGAGTTTATAGTACCTAGTCATGAGTTTCGAGGCAAGTTTCAGAGGAAAGAGCAGAACTTACACCACATGGTCAAACGATTTAGTATATGTTGCCTCGCGCTGCTTTGTGTCAAAGGCGCCGGGCATGGCGTTGTAGTTTACGGCCTTACTTCGGAGAGGCGCGGTCAATACGCGCCACCACATGTCACGTGCTACGCGTAACGACGCGTTTGATCCGTGCTCGACCACAATCAAATGTACGTCGCTTTTCTTTCCATCCACTATTTCTTTCAGCGCGCCCGGCTGACGTACTTAGGCAAGCCCTCCCGACCCGTAAGTTGCACTTGCAGTTCGGGAGATCCAGTCACACTTGCATCCTCCAATCTGGTCGTCAACTAAGTCAGAACAAACTTGGAGATGTATTTTCAGAACGGCTCCCAGTCCCTGACTCATATTCTGTGAATAGCGGTGGGCTGAGAGGTCAGTTTTGAGCTCGGCATCGACATTGCCGTCTTCCGTGTTGGTCCGTCACTCCTGTTTCTGCGAGTAGCTCCTAAGTTTGGGGGCGGACATAGCTAGTAGATTCTAAGGATATTCCTACCATCTCTCGCTTAAGGACGAATGCACTGTAAACCAAAAGCATAGTAAATTTGAAAACTAGTGTTGGCAGTGGGGACAACCGGAGCACGCAGCTGCGAGTGTGCTCCTTTACCTCCGAAACCAATTGCGAGTACAATTCTGCTTACCTGGGATCCAAGCGTCTGGGACGAAAAAGGAAATTCTGCCACTACGGTCGAATTTGAAATGGACGTGGTGAGAATTTGTCCCAGAACGCTTGGTACATTTTGGCATGTGACTAGCCACGTTTTAAGGCTGATAGCATTCGGTATTTAAATTGTAATCTACATACATGAAATATATGAGATTTGATATTTCGATGCCGCTCTTTCGAACGGCGCTGTTTGCGAGGCGAAATTCGAAAGTGCCGAGGTCGAAATTTCGCGGGCGAAACGAGCGAGATCACTAGGAAATCGCTAAGCGCCGAGGTCAGGGTCCTAGGCTCTGCGCGCTGCACACGCATGTAAGTGGCCGTTTCGAGCCTCATATCGCCCTTGAACTGCGCGACGACGACGCCTAAGCGATGAGTGCGCTAATAAAAGACGTTATCGGATGAAACAAATTTTTTTTTTGACGGAATTGCCCCCTCGGAGGCCGGTTTCGAGGCTGGGCATGTGGAATCTCCAGTCTTGGAGGCTCAAGCTAGCCTCGAACGATTGACCGGAACTGGTATTGGGCAGAAGTCGGAGATGACAGGGCGGGCATGAGATTTTGTGAAGTCAGGCTGAGTCTAGGGAAGCAAAAGGTGTCACATCCGAGGCTGAATCCTGTAATTGTACCTCATTTAGGCTGTCTGGACCGTCAACCAGGAACAGTGCCGTTATCCGCTCAGTAGCTGTACTCAATTCTGGCCTTTCCTATGAAAACGTACGCCCAGAGTATCTGGAGGCAACCGAGAGTTGGGAAAGTTTCAGCTTACGAATGTCACTAATCTCTTGTCACGCACCATATATAGGCGAGTTTCGAGCTCTGGTGATAGGATAACTTTCTGCATATACTCTACGGTCAATGTCTTTGCAATGCCACGTGTATCGACAGGGCTGTCCTGTACAATACAAAGCATCGTCACCCTAACGTGTGTATATAACTGGTCAAATATGGTTGACAGTGGTCTAGACCGCACAAAGAAAAGGCAGCACGTATTCAGCCATCTCTAATTGCGGCTCGAGCGCGCTGAGATGACTTGTTTGAAAGTAGGATGCTTCGTAAGAGTCCCGCAGAGGGCAGGTAAAACATCCTCCGGCTTGATATTGTTGTGTTTGAGGACATCAGGTCAAATGAGGTTTGCCTAGTATGGTCTCCCTGGCCTCTGGATCGCTGCTTCAAATGCTATAACATCAAATACGATGTCTTGCACTGCAACTAAGACTTCAACAACTGCTGGCCAGGTATCATAGTCGCAGAGAAATTCAAGGTTTGAGACGGAGCAGGATGGATTCAGCAAGAAGGCAATCACACAGAGCATCGAGGCTTCAGTATCTTCTGTAAGGTCAAATAATCTCCCTAATGACGTCATTAACTCAGGAAGAAAGCCCCCAAGACACGTTTTGGGGCGTGAATCGACAGGGAAAGAGTTCAGAGGAGCATGCGAAAGGCGAGCGAGCTCATTATACTCCTCCAGGGGCCGGTATTTGTTGTCAAAGTCACTCATGGTAAGAAATATGTACATTAGAATGATTATAGATGCGTATACGGACCTTCCAGAGGTCCAGAGCATCGAGCCACGGTAAAAAAGGTCCTCGGCGAGCTACCGATCTAGGACCCTAAGCCCGGCGCTTAGCGATTTCCTAGTGATCTCGCCCATTTTGCCTGCGAAATCTCGCCCTCAGCACGTTCGAATTTCACCTTGCAAACAGCGCCGTTCGAAAGAGCGGCATCGAAATAGTAAGTTTCATATACTCCCTCTATCTACATGCGAAGTTAAACGTCGAGTGACGGGGCCCACAAAACGTGGCTAGTCACATGCCAAATTGTTCCAAGCGTTCTGGGACTTAGCTGCGATTGACCCAATTTCAAATAGCAGCCAAAGAGCAGATTTCCTTTTCCGGAACGCTTGGGAACCAGGTAACAATTCTGCCACCTTCTAGCCACATCAATTGAGACTTAACAACTTTGAGAGTCGCGCGGCTTTTGGAATCTACTATCGTGAGAGTGTATACTCAAGTTTTGGGTTCTGAGACCGAGGGCCCTCGCTCACTCTGTTTGAATAAGCGCCTGGCCCGACTTCCAGTTAACGGTGACTGAAGTTTACGTCTACAACCATGACCACCAACGCAAACTCTGTTTTCAATCATCCCGTCCTCTTGAGCAACATATGCGAATATTCAGACAATAATTCCATCATCTTGCTGCTAAGAACCTCGCGTTTCGCTTTCAATGTAGCCGCCCCTCGAGTTTGGAGGTCCTTAGAAGACTTTAAACCGCTGCTGATGCTTCTTGCCCCCACCACGGAGCTTGTGAGGGTTCACCAATACAATAAGTTCATGAAAGTAAGTCCAAGCAATGATTTTGCGCCAAACAACTGTATGTTTACGGGTTTACTTGGGTGCGCCCAGGTAACACTACCTACGTTTAGCCCCGATCTTTTTGCACGCTTCAAACACTATAGCGTTTTTGTCCACAAAATTAAATTTTCGAACACATGGCCTTCTAACAAATTCGAGTTCTTGTCGCTCAAACTACAACCCTGGACAACTCTCTCCCTCCAGGCTCAGCATGGTCCCTTGCTTCCGAACCTTCGTGAGCTTCAATTTTCTGGACTTCTTCGCTGTTCGGAACGGGACCAGTTTCTTCTGTGGATTACGACATTTGTCTCCCCTTCGGTTGATACTCTGAGTATTTCTACTAATTTTGAGGGTAGGTTGACCCAACAGCTTACTGCTGACGTGCTCGGGCTCCTTGCCCAACGTCAGGAAAAAGCGGAAGTGTGATTAAGCCCTAGGGGCTTAATCCTGCTAAATTAAGCAGATTTAAGGCATTTAATGAAATTTAACAAAATTTACATGAATTTAGCACCTTAAGCTTTGACCTACCAAACACCCTCCAAACACATTTTTGGATGTGCTGGAAGGCTCTGGTGACCGTATGAAGCCAAATGGGTGAGTTGTAGGGTGATCAAAACTGGGGCTTAAATCACTTAAATTTTGTTAAATTTTGTTAAATTTAGGACCCTCCCAGGTTAATTTAACCAAATTAACCTTAACAAGGGGGGGGGAGTCGTTAAGAGTCTAAAGGGCTAAATTAAGGTAAATTTGACTTAGTTTAGCTTAAGTTTTCTGCCATGTTTTCTCTGTTGAAAAGGTCCCCCGACTCAAGAAGCTTGCCCATAGTATCAAGATACAACCCCCTATGCACGAAGCTAGCGAGCAATCCGTCGCGTCCTGGCTAGCCCTCTCGCCTGTTGCCTGCGGCCATCTCCGAAGTTTGCAACATCTGGCTCACTTAGCAATTGAAGCACAATTTGTTGATTCTGCAGTATTCTCTGAGCTCTCTTGCCTGCCCAATCTGGAATACTTCTCTATCCAGCAGGAGTATGGTTACAACAAAAAGCTTGCGAGTATATTTGAAAGTGCTGTCAAGCCTCACTCGAGGAGATGGTGATAAAGGTTAAGTCACAAGTAAGAAGTATGTCCCTGATGGACAGTGACTTAGAGGATAGGTGATGAGCAAGGTAGAATTGACGAGGAGGTCAAGTTCTTGGTCTGTAACCTCGAACTTGCCCCTGGTTATATACATCTAGAGGCACTGCCTTGTATCTACGTGTACAAAGAACGAGTCATACTAATTTGATATCAGATGTGAAATGAGAAGGATTAGTAAGACTTCTGGAATATTCCGTGATCACGTAACAGATGACTAAGAGACCCTGATGACAAAGATTTAGGTAAGAGATGACGCATCCATACAACTGTTCCATAAAAGGTATGTGTCAAAATAAAATATATAAAATCAAGATAATATTCTGGGAAGAGTGTCAGGTCATGACACTACCCCCCGTCTAGACCCGAGGGTCCCTCTGAGCACGTTTGTTTTTGTGATGGAACTTTAACAAAGCGTCCTTTGCGTTAACCAAGTGTTCGTATGGTTCCCATGTATTATCCGCCGGTCCATATCCTTTCCATTTAATCAAGTATTTGACGACACCTCTAATTTTTTTAGAGTTAAGGACTGTTTCTACTTCAAACTCCTCTTCGCCTTTGGGCGTGATAACAGGAGGAAGGGCCACCGGTTCTCGCTGGTAGGGGTCGTTTTGTTTGAGAAGTATCTTTGAGACATGGAACACGGGATGTACTTTCATTGTGTGTGGTAGTTTGAGTTTGAAAGCATGTGTTCCGATTTTCTCTAGCACTTGGAACGGTCCCAAACGTTTAGCTGCCAGTTTCCTGGAAGGTCTGTCTGTCTGAATATCCCTGGCGTCTATAAACACTTTATCTCCAATATTGATTTTAACTGGTGCACGGTGTTTGCGGTCATAGAACTCCTTGATTTTCTGGTTGGAGGTTTCCAGTGTGGCACGTAGTTCATCAAAGCTATCTTTGAGCCAATCGGCACGTTCGTCTGCCGCTGGTACATCCTTAGTATCCGTGTCCCCTATTGTAAATTGGGGATGGAAACCGTAGCATGCAAAGAACGGAGTTTTGCCTGTAGATGCTTGTATACCGTTGTTGTAGGAAAATTCTGCCATAGGAAGGAGAGAGACCCAGTTGTCCTGTCTGTGAGACACGTAATGTCTTAAAAATCCTTCTACTACTTGGTTGGCCCTTTCTGATTGTCCATCAGTCTGGGGACGATACGCAGTTGAGAAGGATGGTTTGATGTCTAGACGTTTGTAAAGTTGCCTCAGGAATTTAGAGTTAAAGTTGGGTCCTCGGTCGGAGATAGTTTTCTTAGGCAAGCCGTGAAGTTTCCATACATAGGTAACAAATAAGTTTGCAACATCAATGGCGGAGGCGTTAGACGTGGTAGGGATGAAGTGTACCATTTTGGATAAGCGGTCAACTACTGTTAAGATTGCGTCGAAACCTTCCGATTCTGGAAGTTGAGTTACCAAGTCATATGTAATTTCCTCCCAAGGTCTGAGAGGTAATTCGATGGGGTTGAGTAGTCCTGGAGGTACTTGATTACTATGTTTGTTTCGAATACAGGACTCGCAGTGAGAGACATAATCATTCACTGATTTCTTCATAGAAGACCAGATGTATTTCCTGGATACTAATTCATAAGTCCTGAATTGGCCCGGATGTCCTGCAGCTATGTTATCGTGACGGCTTTCCAGTATCTGTTTCCGTAGTTCTTTGTCGTTAGGTACATAGATCTTGCTTTTGAATCGTAAAAAGCCATCGTCCCATTCCCAGTCCTTAACTTTTTTGTTGTCCCTGAGCGCCGTGATGACCTTTGACAAGCGTGGGTCCTCCAGAATCCCGTCCTTGACCTGTTGATCTAGATCGTGGTCAGGCGTTATTGCTGCGATAAATAGATCTGGTGGCAGCAAAACGGAGTTTTCACCCCCCCCTTCAGGACGGTGTTCCTCCTTGCGAGACAGAATGTCGGCTCTCTTGTTTTGGGCGCCCGGTCTATACAAGATTTGGAAGTTAAAGTCGGCTAGGAGGTTTGCCCAGCGTGCCAATCGACCTTGGAGTTCTTTGGTAGTCTGAAAATAGCCCAGGTTTTTGTGATCTGATAAAACCTGGATTGGTAATTCCGTGCCCTCAAGTAAGTGTCGCCATTCTTTGAAACATTTTATTACTGCCAGGAGTTCTTTGTTATAAATGTCATAATTTCTCTCAGCTGGGGATGACGATTTAGACAAGAATGCAATGGGATGCATTCTACCATCTTCTGAAATTTGAGAAAGTACCCCTCCTACGGCGTAGTCCGACGCGTCTGTCTCCAGATAGAATTGTTTGGCAGGGTCTGGTTGGATTAACAGGGGGGCCGATTTGAGTGCCTGTTTAAGTGCTTCATAGGCCTCCTGAGCATTCTCATTCCAATTCCAAACTGCATCCTTTCGGAGTAGATTGAATAGAGCGCGTGCCTTGCCAGAGTAGTTTGGGATGAATTTACGATAAAAGTTGACAAAACCTAGGAATTCCTGTAGTGATTTCACATTGTGTGGGATTTTCCAATCAACTGCTTTGGTAACCTTTTCTTGATCGACCCGAACACCCTCTGGAGATACAATTAAGCCTAAGTAGTCGATTTCTGTTACGTCAAAGAAACACTTCTCAAGGTTACAATATAAGTTGTGTTTCTTTAGACGAGATAAGACTTCTTTAACGTGGGCAGGGTGGTCCTTTGGGTCCTTGGAGAAGATTAAAATATCATCAAGGTATACGATTACGAAGACATCCAGGATATCGCGAAGGATGTCGTTCATAAAGTGTTGGAAGGTGGCCGGGGCGTTTGTGAGACCAAAAGGCATAACCAAATATTCGAATAGACCGTATTTTGTTTTAAAAGCCGTCTTCCACTCATCGCCTTCGCGAATGCGTACTAGATTATACCCCCACTTAAGGTCTAGCTTTGTGAAGATTTTCGCACCGCGGAGTTTTTCGATGAGGTCGTTTGTTCGTGGAAGCGGGTAAACGTTTTTGACAGTCATATCGTTAAGCCGCCTATAGTCGATGCACATCCGTAATTTTCCATTTTTCTTTTTGACGAATATGACTGGAGAAGCCATAGGTGATTTCGAGGGACGAATTAAGCCATGTTCTAGTTGCCTTTGTATTGTAGATCTCATTTCTTCATCTTCCTTAACCCCGACACTATAGATGGGGCCATGCCTTGGCCGAGCGTCCGGTTTGAGGTCGATTTGGATATCATAAGGGCGATGAGGGGGAAGAGGACTTGTTTCTTCTTCTGCAAACACCTTCGAAAAGCTTTGGTAGTTGGAAGGCAGTTTGGTGGTTGCAGCCAGTTCTATTTCAGGAGTATGGCCTGAAAAGATGGTATGCGCCGTGTGTAAGCAGTTTTTTGCGCAAAATTCAGAGTTAAAGGACACGCTTTTGTCCTTAAAGTTGATCGTAGGATTATGCACACTCAGCCAGGACATACCCAGCACTAAGTCATGCTTGCCAACGTCAACGACGTAGGCACTGAGGACCTCGTTATGTCCAAAGATTTCAAGGTTGAGGGCACAGTATTCGGTTACTTGCCCTGATGCAATGTTGCGACCATCGATGACGCGGAGTTTTCTAGGTGTTTTTAGTTTTTTTGTGGGTATTTTGAATTCGTCGACAAGGCGTCGGTTGATAAACGTAGAAGTGGCACCGGAATCCAACATTGCCCAGCCATGGAATCCTTTCATGGTATATGTGGTTTTTTGGTCAGGAGTTGTTTCAAGTGGATGCGCGCGGAAGTAGAGTAGAAGTTGAGATATATTTCCTAAACTCATACATTCCAAGTCGTCTATAGTATTGTGGTTACACGTATTCACTTTGTTTAAGATTTCGCCCAAAACAGTCCTCCTGGCTCTGTTCAGGCGTCCTCTTTTTCCGACTCCTCACTTTCCGACTCCATTTTTTCTACTGATGCTTCATATCCAGACATTGGTCTGCTGGGGCAATCCTTCGCCATGTGCCCTTTGCCTTGACACCTGTTGCAGATCATCACCGACTTCCCTTTTCCTGCGCTATCTACTTCCATTGGTCCAGGACCTTTGGGATCACTCGGCGTACTTGGTGCTGGCCGAGTGTCCTTTTTCAAAGAGTCAAAAGTCATCTTTACTTCACTATCTTGGCCATCCCATTTAACCCAGGGGGCGTTGAAGCCTTTAGCGTTCTTAGCGATTTTGGTAACCTTACCGCGAGTTGCGCGACCATCGGTTCCAATTGTAAAGACGCGGTCACCCTTGGATAAGAGTGCTTTGGTAGTTGTTGCCTGGGTAGTGGTGGTCGTGGTCGTGCGAGCCGTAGTTGTGGACGTGGGTGAGGAAGTATGTTTCGGTTTTTCAACTTTCGCGAACTGTTGAATGTGTTTGTCGATGAGCAGAGCGCGCTCTGCGACTTGATTGAATGTGGTGATGCCAGCCGGGTCAAAGCTTTGGGCCAACATACTTTGCTTAACGTCCATGGATAGATTGTCGTAGAACAAGTCACGTAAAGTGATATCGTTATAACCCAAATAGGCCGACAATCGTTGAAACTCGGTAAGGTAGTCTTGTACCGTTCCTTTTTGGCGAAGTTTCTTGAGATCGTGACGATAGTCTTCCCCTTCATTTAACTGTCCATAACGGGCGTTGATCTCTCGCCAGAAAAGCGTGGTATCATGTAGCCATAAGACTACTTGATTCCCTAACATATCGATCTCCAAATACGATTGGACCCATTGTCTTGCCGAACCAGATAGATATGATATGATGAAGGCCACCTTTTGGTCTTCGTTGTGGTTGGACATGTTAGTGTCCATAAAAAGGCGACACGACGTCATAAATTTCTTTAGCTCTTCTTGTTTAGAGCCATCAAATTTGTCTGGTTTGGCCATTTTGACTTGTGCGGTGTTGGCAGGGGGTTGTAACGGTGGGGGAGGTTGCTGTTGTCCTCCTGCTTGCCCTCCTGCTTGTCCGCCGGCACCCTGATTTCCTTGGGGTTGCGGAGGTAAATTTTGATTCGTGATGACCGTATTTACTAGGGCTTTGATCCCTACTACTCGGTTGAAAGTGTTGGTTACATCAACGCCGGCTAAGTTTAACTGTTGATCAAAATGATTTCGATCCGCAGTCATTTGTGTTTCCAAGTCTTGAATTTCAGTTCTAGCTACAGCCAAATTTCCCCTAATATCATCTACCGCTACGACTATATTAGTCATAGCGTTGCATAACCATGCTACCTGTTCCGCCATTGACATGTCTCCGAAGTTGGGAGGAGGAGGAGCTGCCATCGTCTTCGCGTTTTCTTTTTAGTGTGTTAAAGTACGAGGGAGTTGCAACCTCTTTTTCTTCGTAAGCTGGAGGTTCCTCAATATACAAGTGCTCCCAAGCTCGGTACCACAATAGTCTTGCCAAATCAGAAGCCCGTTTTTTATATAGGCTTGTATATGTGTCTGGTACGTCAACCAGGTATAACCCAATATTTCCGTTTGGTTTAATTGTCCACCCGATATGAGGTAGGATGGCCGGATCTAATTGGGAAGTTTCCGG
>WSTH01001935.1:0-10062 GCA_019616345.1 Ceratobasidium sp. 395
CTCAAACGCAAAACGATCCTCGCGCCAAACACACTCGCCTCGGCAGCCGCCAACGAAGCAGCGCATCAGCTCAACCGTAACTCTCCCGTCGACCAACAGCAACAACAGAACCAGCGGTTGGGAAATAGTATGACGGATATCGCCGGCGGGATGGACGCGAATCGGGTGCGCCACGTTTCGTATACTTCCTCACTCCTATCCCATCCTCATCCTCATCCTTCCCTAGGTCCAACGCACACCCCTTCGCCAAGCCCAAGCCTCAAACGGGTTCATCCAACAACCGACCCGGATGGGGATGATAGGAAACCAACAGTTCCCGCTCCAACGACGCGCCACGACCGGCGCCGCAGCACGCGCTTTCCATCCTGCTCCTCCCCTCCAGCACCGAACTTCTGTATCTCTATCCGGTTCAGAAATCGACATCGAGGAAGACCAAAGCGCGATGCGGTTCCAACGCCGTGCTGGTGGGAACGGTCCGAGTATATTCCAATCTGTGACGGGAGGAACGTTTGCGAAAGCGAGAAGTGCACCGAGAGGTACGCATCGTAATACGAGAGATCGGAATGAAACTCACCATGGCGCATATAGTCGTCGCCCAACCTACACCGGCACGTCAAGGCCCAGGAGGGTTCAGACCCGCAGGAGCAGGAATCGGACAGTAGAGGAAAGAAAAACCAGGAACCAAAAATGTATTATTATTGTCCTAGCAGAAAAAGAAGAGTACTTCAACGAGCGATAAAACTGTTCCGAAAAGAAAAGAAAAGAAAAAACCGAAAGAACGAGTCAAACCAAACATGCACACATACAATACAAGACAATCATATCCATATCCATAACTCAAATACGCATATGATCCACCAAACCGTTCAAGTGTACCCACCGACCAACTCAAATATACCTCACACCCGTCCCAGACGCAGCAGCAATCGCATTCGCCCGCTTCTCGTCCTCCAAATACGCACTGATAGCGTCGATTTCATGACCACCCGCGCGCTCCAAATATCCAGCCAAGACCGCACGGTCCACGTGCGGCAACACGTCCGCCAACGAGTCCAGGTTCCCTCCGTGCCCGGGTACACTGCTCCCTCGCACACCATACACGCTCTCCCTCTCTCGTGCGCTCTCCCGGAAACTATCCTTTACGCTCTCTCGAAAACTATCCCTTGCACTCTCTCGGAAACTATCCCTCACACTCTCCCTCCCGCTATACACACTCCCACCCTCCACACTCCGATACGACGACCTCGCGTCCGGACTCCTCACTCTCTCCCGTTCCGTCGGACTCGACCCAAACACCGACGTCGACGGGGACGCACTGTTCGGCGGTAAATTCGGCACAACCACACCGTGTCCGTTGGACGACGGGACCCGGATCGACACCGGACGCCCGTTTCCGTCGTGCGACATGGTCTGGAACGAGTCCCTCCCGCCAATCATAATCACGCTCGACCGCACCGCCGGGTTCGGGTTCAAGTTCAAGTTCAAGTTCAAGTTCACGCTAGGCGCAACTCCACCACCGCTGCTACCCGTGCTCTGCCCCGTAACGGCCTCGGCGTTCTGTCTCCCGGTCCTGGTTCCCCTAGCTCTCGGTCCACCCGGGATACTCGGCACCGCACTAACCTGCACGGGCCGTACAGCAGCCGGGAGCTCAGCGTACCCACCCCTAGCAGGAGTCTTCCGCGCATGCTGCATCACCGCTCGATCCCGATCGCGTCTCGAAGTACTCGTCTTGCGTCCGATGGACGAAAAGAACCCGACGGCGCCTGCTTTACTTCTCAACCCCCCAGCTACTACCGCTCCTACAACTTGAGTGGGCGACGTAGGGGGTACACTCCGAACACCGATATCGCGCGCCAACGAGGGGTAAGGTAAACTCGGCGGTGGACCCAAGGGAGGCGACTCGGCGCGGATGCTGATGTTGGTCGCAACATACGCGTCGGGTCGGACGGCAAACGTCGCTTCGGACGTGGTCGACCCGCCCGAGACGTGCCTCGGTTGTGGGTGATGACGTCGTGTGCCGGGTCCGTGTGGACCAAACGTCGTATGAAGCGCGTTGGGAGAGAGGGGAGCGCTAGCTGGGGACTGGCCTTCTGGACTCGGACGGACTAAAACATAACAGGCAATCAATACAAACACCCATTGAAAAGCAAAGAGAGAGACTGACCTCGTCCTTTCATAAACCCAACCCAATACCCCAACCCCGAATCCTCAGTCGCAAGCTGATTAATCTTCCTCACATACCCCTGCGCACGCTCCGCACTCGTCTTCATCCTCAACACGTCGTCAAACCGAAAACTATCCGGCATCGGCGCCCCGCTCGGTCTGAACTTTGGCTGGTCGATGATATTCCGAAGCGGCGACGACCTCGCACCGCGCGCGAGCGAGTTGGAACTACGTGCGCGTGGGAGCGTGCGCGCGGTGGTCGATTGCGGGGGTGAGGTCGGGGACGGGAACGTGTGGCTGCTGCTGCCTGTGGACGTAGAGGCTGCGGTTCCTGGAGAAGTCTGTTCGTATGAACTGCGAGTGATGAGTGGAACGTTTCCTTTTTCGGGCGAGCGTGATCCCGTCGGTCCGCGTGTCTGTGCATCCGGGGACGACTTGACTTCACGCGCTCGCGGTCTCTCGGACACTCCGTTCCCGTTTCTTCCACCATTACTCAACCTTTTCTTTTCCGGCGACACCTCTCTCACTCTCGAAGCAGGCGATCCCGAACTGGAAGCCAATAAACTCTTCGGCCGTGCGTCACTTCTCAAACTCGGCCGAGGCGACCCCCTCGAAATCTCTGTCATGCTCGGACGGGGTGAACCGCGCGCTTCGGTCCTCGGGAAATCCACAACACCTGTTCTAGGAGACCCGCGCGCTACGTCTGATACACTCGGTCTAGGAGATCCACGTGCAATGTCTGTAACGCTCGTGCGAGGAGAGCCTCTTGAATAATCTCCGACACTCGTACGAGGGGAGCCGTTGGACTGGACGAGATTAACAGTGCTTCCCATGGGCGACGATCTTGCGCCGTGTGGGTCTGTGCTCGGTGGCCGGGACGGTTTGGATTCGTCTGGGGGAGGAAAGACAGTTGCTGGAGGAACGTCTGCGGGATCGAGGCCAAGGTCGGCGAGTGCGGTGCCAACTGTTGCAATTAGATCTTCCATGTCGTCTGTGCCGGAATGACTGACATCGTGTTGGTCTTGAGTTTGTTTGCGGGATACGTTGGAGGAAGTGTAATTAGAGCCAGATGATTGGGTATAATGAGATGTCGAAGAGGGAGTCGTATTGTGCGTGAAAGAAGACAAAGAGGTGATGGTGTTCTTTCTAGCATGAGGAGTGCGTTCCTCGTCTTGAGCCTCGTCTTGGACATTCTCGCTCTCGTTGTCAGACTCTTGAACACGTTTGGGACGCCTATTATCAAGATAAAACGCACGATCGTCGGTAAGGGTCGAGCCTGGTAAACCGTCCCCTTGCTGAGACTGAGCGTGAGACTTGAATACCGAGTGAGCTGGAAAGGCGCCCTCGCGCCTGTGCGATGAGCCCGATCCGTTTACCGGCAATTTGGTCGGCGACGCAGACTCGGGACGTTCTTCGAGCGGGGTCGCGCGTCTACCCCGCAATCTCAGCAATCTCCTCAAAAAAAAATCACGCAGTAAAATGAACTCACTCGCTAGCACTACTATCAGACACAGCAACGATCGAATAATCCGAATTTCCGCGCGTCATCTGAACCGGAGCGAGCATGGCTCCAGGAGAAACGACGGAAGCGAGAGAGCGAAACGAGGTAGCCGGGCTGCCGTCTTGGAGCTTGCCGCGCGGAGGAGGCGAGTGCAAACGAGGCGGCCGAGGTGGAGGTGCTCCTCTTGGACCTACGGGCGGTGGAGCAGGCTTGGTCGGCGACGGCGGCAGCCACGATGCGTCTTGCGAGCCAAGGCGTGTCATGACTGGCGGGGCGACTTTGGTTCCAATCTGCTTGCTCTCGCCGATGGCGGGTGTAAGCTGGGGTGTGGTGCTAGTGGCGCGCTCCGACGGCTGAAAGACGGGTAATGGAGAGAGTGAAGCCAACGGAGGTTGGTCCATAAGTGCGGCAAAGGATCCGCCAACAATGCCGACGTCGCGTGGGGATGTGCTCTTGGTCTTGCGTACTGGGGCGGTGTCGGGTGGAGACACTAGGGCCAGGCGCGACCGGTCAAAGCGCCGCGGCTTGTCTGTAGCTGGCTCGTGCGCGTCGACTTCGACGATCGCAAGTCGCCGGTCCCTAGAGGGTGCAGCCCGCGGTGGTCGGCGTGTGTCGGCAGGAGGGTCGTCTAGGCTGGGATCGTCGAGGCCGGGGTCGTCGCCGGCGTGGAAATAATACGACAAGACTTGGCTCGTGTCTTGGCGACCGGGTGTGGGCCCTGGTGCAGGTCAGCTCAGGAATACCCAAACAGACAGCGCGGCAGAGCGTACTTGACATGGCGGATTACCTCACTCGAAGTCGTCGAACTACGAAACATCACAGAACCCTATCGGAGGACAACATATATAGTAACGTAACGTTTCAGATACAGATCACAGCTACCACTCCATCTTCTTCCCCCGGGTCCGCACTGCAGCTGCTTCCACCCGCCCGCCGCCTTTGGCATACCCGAACCCGTCCAGCCATGGCCAAGTATCCGACCGTCGTGTCTCGAACGCCTCGATTGCCGCCCCCTTTTGCAGTGTGATGCCAATATCGTCCAGGCCGTTGAGCAGGCAGTGTCGTCGGAATGGCTCGACTGGGTAAAACTATTAGTACATGAACGCTCCCTTGCTTGGACACTCACCTTCAAACGGAATCGCCGGCTGCCCGTTTGGCCGTCGTACCTCGAGCTTATCCAGATCGACTTCGAGCTCTTGCTCTGCTAGCGCATCTTGGTACAACAGCTCACACGACTCGGCCGGCAACACCACGGGCAATAACCCATTCTGCATCGAATTCGTCTTGAAAATCTCTGCAAAGCTCGGCGCGATCACCGTTTGGATCCCGAAATCCTTCCTACAACCCACCTCTCAGCCCCCAACCCAATTTCAGACACCAAACCGAAAAAAAGGACTCACAAACTCCACGGCGCATGCTCCCGACTACTCCCACACCCGAAATTCTCCCCGGTAACAACAAGAATCTTAGCCTTATCCCACGGCGCCGTGTTCAACACGAAATCCGTCTTGTCACCCGTCTTGGGGTCCACCCGGAGCGTATGGAACAACGCAGTGCCCAACCCAGTTCGCTTCAACGTCTTCAAAAACTGCTTCGGGATAATCATATCCGTGTCCACGTTCGCCATCGCAAGCGGCGCCGCGATCCCTTTGACGACCGTAAACTGGTTCACCGGCGCACCAGATTTAACGCCCTCCTCGGCCTCTTGCGTGCTGGCCGGTAAGATAGGATTCGGCGGCGGCAACACATCGTCCGTCAAATAATCCATCGCGCTCGTTACTTTGACCGGTCCCGGTCCACCCGTACCACCGCCCACAAACTTGCGCACGTCCGTCAAATGGCCCGTCATAGCCGCAGCAGCCGCCATCGCAGGGCTCACGAGATGCGTACGTCCTCCGGCCCCCTGTCGACCTTCGAAATTACGGTTACTCGTACTGGCACATCGTTCCCCAGGCGCAAGCTGGTCCGGATTCATACCCAAACACATCGAACACCCCGCTTCGCGCCAGTCGAATCCAGCACGGACGAACACCCCATCCAAGCCCTCAGCCTCAGCCTGCTGCTTGACCAACCCAGACCCAGGAACGATCATCGCCACGACGTTGTCCGCGACCTTGGCTCCAGGTCCAGCAGCGAGGACAACAGCCGCAGCAGCACGTAGATCCTCGATCCGCCCGTTCGTACACGAGCCTAGGAAGACTTTATCGACCTTGATCTCCTCCATCGGCGTATTAGGCTCCAAACCCATATACGTCAACGCGCGTTCCATCCCCTTGCGCTTGATCGCGTCGGGTTCGGCCGCGGGGTCGGGCACGCGTCCGGTGATAGGAACCACGTCCTGCGGCGAGGTCCCCCAAGTCACAGTCGGAATAATATCCTCCGCCCGGATCGACACCTCCACATCAAACTTGGCGCCCTCATCCGTCTTGAGCGTCCTCCAATACTTCTCCGCCCGATCCCACTCGACACCCTCCCGAGGCGCCAACGGCCGTCCCTTCAGATACGCAAACGTAACCTCATCCGGCGCGATCATCCCGGCTCTCGCGCCAGCCTCGATACTCATGTTACACACGCTCATCCGCGCCTCCATACTAAACCCTCTAAACACCGACCCGGCGTATTCGATCACGCACCCCGTCCCGCCGGCGGTACCGATCACGCCGATGATGTGCAGGATCACGTCTTTGGAGGTTACGCCCGATGGGAGCGTGCCTTCGACTGTGATCCGCATGTTTTTGGATTTCTTTTGCATGAGGGTTTGGGTGGCGAGGACGTGTTCGACTTCGGAGGTGCCGATGCCGAATGCGATCGCGCCGAATGCTCCGTGGGCTGGAAACAATCATTAAACCAGGCTAAGCACGGATAGGTGGGTGGGTGAACGTACTGGATGTATGCGAGTCACCACATACGCAGGTTGTACCAGGCAACTAAACACCACACTTTAATCCTCCTCCCAGCTTCAAGGATACACTAACAACTCACAGTAAACCCCTGCTCAGGCCCAATAATATGCACAATCCCCTGCCTCCGATCCTTCATCCCGAAATACGTAAGCCCAAACTCGCGGACGTTTTCCTCGAGCGCTACGCATTGCGCACGCGAGTCGGGTTCGGCGATGAATTCAGAGACGGTCGTCATGTTTTTGCGTGACGACGTTCTATAGTTCACTTTTACTTAGGTTGTTGAAGAGGGACGAGATTAGGATTTAGACGTACGGAACGTTGTGATCGACCGTTGCGAGTGTGCAGTCTGGACGACGGACTGGTCGGCCTGCGTTCCTCCTACGAGATCATAGAAGAACCAATTGATATGTTCAAGCTGTATGATAGAAACGAATCGATGCTTACAGGCCTTCGAACGCCTGAGGGCTCGTCACCTCGTGCACAAGGTGTCTATATGCCGATTCAGTTGGAGATCAACGCGTAACGTGAAATGAACGCGCATACCTGTCGATATACAGCAAAGTAACACCATCCTCCTGTGTATGACTACAAACCATAAGTCCCTCGAAGCCCAAGAACCACAAACACAACCCCAAACTCACACGACATGGTCATCCCAGATCTTGTCGTACAGCGTACGTGGGGGTGGAACAGCAGTCGGCATCGTAAGAAATCTTCGAGTTTATTTTACTAAGTTTGCTTCAGTTACAAGTAAAAGCGAAAGTCGCGAGCGAGTTTGGGGCTGGTTGAATGCTTGGAGTTGGGTTGGATATTTATACGAATGAGCGTCATCTTATTGGTCTCGGCCGGTGAGGGGACCCTGTCGGATTTGTTCGGCCGACGAAGATGAGTCACGGGTGGAAATGTGTAGGACCAAGCTGGGGACTGACTGAAAGCCTGAAACTGCGCGCCGCAACGGCGATTCTAGTACTGTATACGGATAATTCGTAAGAATATACGTGATCAAAATCACTCACCGAGAAATTAACCGCTTTGGCGCCGCACTCCTGCATTGCTCGTTATCATAAGTTACACCACAAATTTCCTACAGATTCTATTCCAAATCCAGGTAGTATAGTATCAGCTCATTCTGTGCTTCATTTTGTACCTTAAAGTCGTACACTATCTCAACGTCCACTTGTTTCGCACCTCGTTCAGATTAGTTGTGAGTTATTTGTATCGAGGACTGATTTATCGTATCACGTGGCTGATGTTGACTCAATTAGGCTTCTTTCAGTCCCGTTTTGATCTACACCAATCAGCAATGGTCACCTACGATTCTGATGCAAAGAACGACTCGAAAAAACTAAAGGCATTACAAAACGCACGAGATGACGTCGATCTGCCCAACGTTGCTCTAGAGGATCCGCGAGCTTTGCTAGGTCTTTCTCCTAGGACATTCGTCGAGGTTAGTCAGGTTTTTCAGCAACCATCCTGTGCTCGCTTTGACTCCAAGCTAGGTTTTATCATACCTAGACCTAGCAGATATCTTGTCTTTAGCTCGAACCAACAAATCGCTACGTATTATCCTGATGCGTCGGTCAGCAACTCCCATTTGGAAGCGTGCAACGGCAAACGTACCCGGTCTTGCCGAATGTCAAGATGGTTTGTGTTCGCCCAAGTTAGCTGCCTTGCTTTTCTCCCCATGGTGTACTGTAAGCCATTGTACTTTATCCTTAACGCTGAAGTACTAAGACATCGTAAAGGAATGCGGTGATAGAACTGAAGATGGCCTAGAATGCGTATTTCCTGAACTCTGGCTTCGTTTTTGTAACTCTTGCTCCTCAAAAAAGTGAGCAGTTCATCATCCTCGAGGAGACATCTAACTTTCCACGCTTAGAATTTGGGATTTAAAAACAGGTAGACGAAATATTATGAGCCTTTTCTGTGTGGATATGTGCATTCGTTCAGACACTCGACACCCGGGCCCCCTCCGTGTTGGCATGAGAGCAAGAACCCTTGGAGTCGAAGCGTACTTGAAAGAATGGAAAGCTGAAATAAGATCTCACCAGGTAACTATAGACCTTTAGCGTTGTTCTCATGACTTAGACGCGCTCTATCAGCCTAAACGCTCTCACAGTATGCTCTTCCTCTACGCTTTCATCGAAGATCAAGGGGGCATGCAAGACAGCAAGATGACGAGCACAGAGCCAGCTGTCACGGTTGCCAGGTCATAGCGAAACGGCTGAAGTATACCCCATGCGTGAGTAAACTTCAGCCTCCCTCTAAAGAAACCACCCCAGTCTAATTACAGACGGAGTTCTCAGACATTGTACCCTTACCATCATCCAGCTGACACTGTAGCTGTGCTACACGTCGGTACCGTCAATAATATCTATTTATTATTTTGAGCTGCAGAGTATGCGTGCTGTGACATATCAAGGGCTTGGGTCTGTAATAGGAGTGAAGTTCGGCTGTTGGGTTTATCCGGATGCGGGTCGACCTGCATTGAGCGTGCTCTAACCTTAACAGACTCCTATTGTTGTCACAATGATATCAACCTATTAAAACTGTTAACTAGTGAGCTGTGCTAAATAGTGATGCAAGGGTAGTGAAGGAGAAGATAGCTTGAGAGTGAAGAGATAAGGATGTATGCTCGTTGTGTTATTCGTGCCCTCGTTGACATTGTACGCTTCACTGAGAGCTGGAGGAGAAGTATCTAGCAAATTATTATCGCCTAAGAGTATGAATGTGTGCTACACAGCTGTGTAATCGACCGAAAAACCGACGATTTTCCGGCTCTTAGTCACATCCTTACCGACGAAAAAAGCGCAATGTATGCGTGATATTTTGACAGAGCGCGCACGTTAATCAGATTTCTGAGCAGATGAGTGCCATTTTAAACACTCAGAATGGGTGCCACTCATATTTTTCGAGTGCAGTTTTGCCCGAGTGCCATAGCCACATGAAGCATAGCCACAACTATAGAAGTCCAAATTGCTACCCAATGCGGCATACGTCCCACCTTATACATCCCGCGAAGTAACCTTTTGATCCGCTACGCAACGCAAAACCTTGTAATCCCAACACTCGAGTCCTCCTGAACTTTGCATCCACCACGTGTTATACTTAGGGGTTAACGTTCGACCACCGCTAGGCACTGAACACACAAGCTTTACTTCATACCGTATCTAAAGAACCTCGACTTTCGAAGCTCGTAACCTCCCGTATGAGCGCCAAAAATGATCACCAAGCCTCATCCATCCGGGTAGTTCGCTCGGCGGAAGGAAAGGAAAGGAAGATCAAGAAAAGACGAACACGACGATCTCATGCTTCGTTGATGGACACGGCACGGTTTGCTTACTCGCTCGCATGAGATGTATGCGTGGCAACCGGCTTGGGATTCTAGGCTTTTGCGCAACAAAAAAGCGGATCACTGATTGGCGAGGACCACGCGATGAACCAGCGGAGGCCTTGCCTTATTCCAATCGTAGAAAGCAAGAATCAACTTCCCCC
>WSTH01001936.1:0-10051 GCA_019616345.1 Ceratobasidium sp. 395
GTCGAGCTGTCCAATGAATCATCTCCGGGACGGAACTGTCCTTCTTCGTCGGACGATTCGCTCGAGGGCGTCGACGATCGACGTTTAACAGGGCTTTCTTCAAATGACGTCCGAGCCTATATCAATGCAAATCGTGAAGCCGTTCTCGGACGCACGTGAAAATGGGAGGTGCGGTACCTTGCGCGAGACGTTATCCTGCTTTGCCCGTCGCTTTTCCTTGAGCTGTTCCAGTCCTTTAGTTTTCTCCTTGGTTGCACCGATGCTAGTGTGTTTGCCTGCGATAATCATAACAAACTGTCAGAATAGCGCCCTCGGACCAACGATCAACGGTTCGTGGAGTGTGATTCACGTTTAGCAGCTTTAGCGACCGATTCCGAGTGCCCGTCCGGTGATCCTTTTTGGGCCTTGAGCATCTTGTCTAAGTTAACTTTATCCTGGAACCGCTGCATCTCCTCTAGGCGCTGGGCAAGAATGTCTTCTCGCTCCGTTTCTGGCATGTCGAGTAGTCTAGAAAGCGGGCTAAGCATGAGGGCGTATTCCTAAGTGGGAAAGCTACTTGCCTCTGCCTGTCTAGTTCGTCCGCGTACTTTCCCTCTAGAGGGTACGGATTGGCCTCATCCTCTTCGCTCTCAAGATCATCTCCATAATCATCGTCATGTCTATTCTAGAGTCTTAACTGACTGGATAAGTTGGAAGTAAGACTAGAACGCACTCTTGTTTCCTACGCTTCATAGATGACTTTTGCTGAGCCGAGGACGATCTTTTCCTTCGGCGAGGTTGGTCCTCAGAGTCTCCGGCAAGAGCAAGCAGTTCGTTTGTTAGATCATTGTCGGACGACATTCTAAGTGGCCGAACAGGTTGATATAGCGAAGTACGTGAGTTTAGGGGATGAGCAAGGAATGGTAGGCGTGGTGGGATAGTAGAGCAACAAGTGGCGCCAACACGTATTTGATTTCTCGGCTCATGCTCGTGGCTGTGTTCATTACAACATTACATTCCGTGACAAAAGTAGCAATTACAATTATACATAGGTAAAGGTCAATAAATGGGAATCACAAGATCATAACTGAGGTGCGAATAAAACGTAAAAGGCTCGTAAATTTTGGGCTTGCGTTCATACGGGCGTTGGAGTACGCTCCGGGGATCGACGAGGTACACGTACAAACAGAGGCATGGCTTTACCATTCAGTCGGCGGAGCCACTACACGGAGCATGTAAGTATTTAGAAAAACAGCAGTTGCACGGAGAAATATAACTGACCAAGGCACCCCATCTGCGAGGCATCTCTTCACCGTTCCAACGGTCTTCCATCTTAATGATTTTCCCATCTTCGTCGAGCTCGAGAGTCACAAGAGACTGAATAATCTGATACGAAGGGGGTGTTTGTGAGCGACGCGGTCGCACATGAGATCAGAGGCGAGATCGACATACCTTTTTGCGCTTGAGGAAGCGGAGGTTGTATTCCTGAGTTTGATCAAAAACGATCCTATGAGGGTAATGGGTTGAAGATAGGACGCGGTGTTGGATGGTTGTCGAAGTTGGGACCAGTCTAGGCTGCGATTGATCAGTATCGTGGAAGCACGAGCTTGATCTTGAACATACCAAAGCAAACCATTGCGCAGCATATTCCCTATATCCGATACACTTTGTCAATGGGTCCTAACGAGACATTTCAACTCGCGCTCTACAATCCCGTAGCTAAGAACAAGCCTACCTCAAATACTGCGTCTCGATGCCAGGAGCGTTCGAATATTTCAAGCGACGGGTGGGAACAGAAGAGCTGCAGAAGTGTTCCTAATTAGCCTGTGTCATAAGCAGAAACACAACCACTCACCTCCAGCACATCGTCTAAAGTCTGTTTTCGTTGATCTTCCAATATCACCTCCCTGTCACCAAAGCTCGCCCTTAAAGCATCCTGCCTTGAGAACTATACACGGATAAATTTCAGCATCAATATCAGCCTAAATCAGCCTTACATACCTTGGGATTTCCAGTGTAATGAGCAGCACCGGCCAAGCTAGACAACAAGCCCGGAGTAGGCAGATTCGCAAGTACTCCAGACGCTCCGTACCAAGAATGAGCCGTGGCGTGACTCGATGTCGTGCTAAGCCGGCGGCCTGTCCGATCAGAATGCCGGGTCCCGGTCCGGGTCAACGTAGCTGACAGACGCCGACTGCTATTCCCCTCTGCGCGTGTATTTGGCGAATGAGTGACAGATAGTGGATCGGTTGCGCCTGCCATCCTCATCTCGGGTGTAAGTTGTGGTGCGGAGCGCGTTGCGGGCAAGTATTTAGGTGGTTGGTGGGGCCCGAATGTGACTTCAGTCCCGGCGGCTGTAAGCAGAGTCCTACTAGGCAAGACACGTAGTTCTACCTCCGATTCGCGACGGCTGGTAGGCTGGTGTATAACAGGGGTGGACCTGAAGCGCGAGTATTGCTCGATACGCTCTCGTGGAATCTTGGTGGCGGGGTTCGCTGCAAAGCGGGTGCTGCGGCCGTGACCGTGAGTACGTTGTCTCGTGATAGCTGTGCCCCCTTGCTGATTTCGGCTGCCGAGCATAATCTTGCTGGAGCCATTGGTTCCACCCTTGTCTCCCTGGGCTTCGCGGCCTACTACGGTAGTGGCTGTGGTCGTAGTTGATGCTATGGACGTCATTTGTCCGTTCGATCGCGTTCGGCGAGCAGAATCGCTGGCCGGAAAAAATTCGAGCGAAAATAGTGGTCGTCGTCGTGTCTGGGGATGGCAGACATGGGCAGCTGGCGCATCGCCATCACCGGCCTCTCATACGGTATTAAGGTCCGTGAGACAACGAGATGCGCTCTCGCCTGCATGAGTAAAAAAGCGGCGCATCTTGAGCCCAAGCCGCAGAGCAGATCACGTGGCACACGTCACATCAGAGCCCTGAGTCTAATTAAACCACCCGGTAAACAACGCGACACCAGCTAAAAGTAAATCAAGAAAACTGTCATACTGTACATTCCATTTAGACCAAAAGAATATCAGGTGGGGTATATCGGGCAGACGAAAATTGAGGAAAATTCAACTTGATTAACTAGCAGCAGCAATGGTAGGGGTAGTGGGAGAAGCAGTGCCTTGGGACGGCGGCGGAGAAACAGATTTGGCGCGGCGCAAGTTTCCAAGGCGCTCCTTATACTTGGCCAGCAAGTATTCCTAACGGGGAAACTCATCAGATTGACTGTCCAATGTTCAACAACGTGTACACCCACCTCATCAAACGTCTTTTTAAAGCTTTCACGGGCCATCAAGGCGTTGATGTACTCCTTGAGGACATGGAAACGCTCGTCCTTGAACAGAAGATCATACAGCTTCAACCCTTCGCCTTCGGGGAACATTCCAAGATCGTGCTTGAGCTGCAGTTGGATACGGGCTAGGAACGGGGCAACGGCTATATCGGCAACGTTGGGCTTGTCGCCACCAAAGAATGTGTTATTCCTGGGCAAGCGCTGCTGAATCACCTCCAGAGCGCTTGTAAGGGCTATACCGACATCGCCTTTGAACACGAAGGCGAAAAACGCAGGAAGGAGCCTGCAGCTCACAAAGTCGACGAAGAAGCGGACCTGCGCCCGCCCGATGGGAGTGTCAGGCATGAGCTTTGCCTGGGGGTAAAGATCCGAAATGAATTCGACCAGCACTACCGACTCAGCGAGCTTGACGGATTCATCGGATGGTTTGTCTGGGTCCGTTGGGGGTCCACCATATGCGATGGCTGGTACTGAAAAGTTTCATCATATCAGAATCGCACCAGGAGATAGCCGCTCGGGGATGGTCGCTCACCTTTGCTAGCGGGGTTGACCTTGGTAATATACCACTCAGGCTTGTGGCTCAGGTCAATTTCATAGTTGGTGTATTCTACTCCCGCCTCTTCAAGGGCAATGCGTGCTCGTTGGGAGAACGGGCATATCTGTTTATCATGCATCAAGTCAGATAAGCGCCCCGACAAGTGTCCGGCGAAGAAATTGGGTCATACCTTGGCGGTATAGAGCACGAAATGTTCGTCGCTCATGTCGTAGAGGTGGAGGTGGCAATCGCGTGAAGAGGGGGTGGAGAAGGCGGTGTAGGGGTAGGTGGTTGTCTATCGGAGCATATAAACCCCGCTCTGCGAGCGATCACATGACAAAGTCTTTAGTCATGACGTCTTACAGGATGCCCGGCGCATCTTACAAACCTCTCTTTCCTTCCACGGGTTCATCCCCGGTGCTACCCCTGCTTGACCCCTGCTATAGACGGTATTTTAGCCTTGTTTCGACCAACCACAACGGCAGGCACTTGCCGACTTACAAATTCACTCTTTGCGACTGGTCAGCGGCCTCGGGCTCGCTAAAGTACTTTCGGACGGCACTGGGGTTTGTTACAGCTATTGTGAGCTGGTACGCGAGCAGGTTATCTAGGTCATACATGACGCCATGCAGCTAAAACTATTGTGCTCCCCCCGTCAGACACCCGTGTGCACTGTGTTCGTCTTTCCCACGAGGTTCCAATAACTTCTCTGCTATGCCCAACTCAAGTCTAGACCAGAAGCAGTTGAAAGCTTTGGATGAGCTCAAGCAAACTCTAGAGCAGAGTGGCGAATATACACCGGCCAAGGACGGATCAGATCCATCGCATTCTGATGCAACGTTAATGTATGTCGGCAAGCTCCTTCCCCGCGCTCCTGCGCGCTCGGACTTATGCCCGTTTCGTAGACGCTTCTTGCGCGCCCGTAGATATTCGCCGACCAATGCCGCGCAGCAGTTTCGAACCGTAGAGAAATGGCGAGCTCAACATGACGTAGACAATCTATACAAGACAGGATTCGACCTTACCGAGTTTGAAGATATGAAACGGGTATATCCGAGGTGGACTGGCCGACGAGACAAAGTTCGTAAAGCCATGCTATACTGTTATAGCCTCAACTCACTTATCGTGCTGTCTAGCGTGGCCTTCCTCTATATGTGTATAAGCTATCAGCTTTGACTCCGGAAATAATGAAACAGCTTAGCGCCACACCTTCGGAGAGACGCTATCAACGAATGTATGTCCCTGTCTAAAGAACCTCATAAGAAACTGACGTCATTTTAGAATTGCTTTATACGAATACATGCTTAATTTCGCTTTCTCCATATGCACTGCTCTTCCACCACCCGAATCTGACTCAACGTCCGCCGTTCCATCGCACATCGCTCAAGCAACAACTATAATCGACATGCAAGATACTACTTTGCGTCAACTAATCAAGTTCCGTAGTCATTTGCAAGAGGCATCAACACTAGCGACAGCCAACTACCCCGAAACTCTCGGAATGATATTTGTCGTGGGTGCGCCAGGATGGTGGAGCACCGTCTGGGGCTGGGTCAAGGTGAATACAACTGCATCTTTCGCTGTTTTACCGACTGAATGATTGATTCTCTTAGGGATGGTTTGATGAACAAACTCGTGCCAAAGTGCACATCCTCCCAAACCCGCTAACCAAGAGTAACGCGCTTTTCGATAGCGTCCCTATGTCTTCACTCCCAAAAGAGTACGGCGGCGAGCTTCCCTGGGTGTATGCGGATGATCCGCTGTTGGATGAGCCTGAGGTCGAGCTGTTGAGGCGCGCTGGCATGGGGGCTGATGAGAAATTTGTCCCTGGGCCAATTAGCTTGGTTCAACGGAAGCCTGGAGAGTGGACGTTAGAGAGATTTGGGAAGAAAGAGGCGTAGAGTTGGGTATATGCGCGCATATATTAGATGGGGAGCCTTCCGCCTTATCCTAGTAATTTTCATTGTGTAGTCGTTAATTGACTAGCTCGGTACATAATGTATCTATTTAATCTATTGAACCGAAGCCTCAGCTTAACAAGACGATAAGAGTAGGACACTTGTCCAAGCCTCGTACAGATATCCACAGTTCAGACGGATACACTTACCTGGCAGATCTAAGACAGAGCAGATTAAAGGGACCGCGGCCTTGCTACGACGTAACTCGGAGGTTTGTATACACCTCCACTGTGCCTCTACCGACTTCTACCGTCGTATACAAATATCGACCTCCACCTGACATCATAGTGGGCTTAGTGATCGTGGGCATGGTCCTCATATAAATAGGGGCTCACCGGCCCGCCGCATTGATTTGCCAGATTCCTCTTCGTCGACCTCTCCCATCGATAATGCCTGCTATCAAAGCTCCCGCTACTGTACTCGTTACCGGTTCGTTTGTGCGATTCAGTCCGCGAGCACGGCGGCTGATTGTTGGATGCTTATTTCCTAGGTGCGAGCGGATTTATCGCTATATGGGTATGCAAGGCTTTCCTCGAAGCTGGATATACTGTGCGGTACGTCGGACGCCAGTTGATACTCTCTGTTACTCATACATTTCCCATAAATTAGCGGCACAGTACGTTCCGCGAGTAAAGGCAACTACCTGGTAGACTTGTTGAAGTCTGATAAGTTTTCCTACGTTATAGTCGAGGATATTGCCAAAGTATGTTCCGCGCCACTGTTCAGGAGCTATATTATAACTAATTATTCACTGGTCCAGGATGGCGCCTTTGACGAAGCTGTGAAAGGGGTTGACGCTGTTGCGCACACCGCTTCTCCATTCCATTTTGAAGCCGATGATCCACAAGGTGTGTCGTTGGTGTTTTAAGATTTTCGAGTCCTAAGCAACTTGGATATCATAGAATTAATTGAACCGGCCGTGAAGGGTACGGTTGGGATTTTGAAGAGTATTGAAAAGAACGCACCTGGTGTTCAGCGCGTAGTTGTGACGTCCAGTGTTGCGGCGGTTATGGACTCATCCAAGCCCAATGGGACCGTTTTCACCGAGGTAAGCATTTGCCTCAGCTCAAAGAGGGCAATTGATATTAAAGAGATGTCAAAGGAAAACTGGAATACGTTCTCAACCAAGCAGGTAGAGGAGAAAGGCAAGGCTGCGGCCGGTGGAGACAAGTACCGCGCAAGCAAGACCCTGGCTGAAAAAGCAGCATGGGCAGAAGTTGAGTCCAAGAAGCCCAAATGGGACTTGGCTACAATCAACCCGCCCATGGTAAGTAAAAACGGAGCGAATACATTCTACAAAGCTCTTACCTTGAAATAATAGGTATTTGGTCCAATTTTGCAACAAGTTGATGACCCGGCAAACCTCAATACGTCAGTTGCGATGCTATATAAAATTATCCATGTTAAAGAGGGAGAGACGCCCAAAGAGACTTTACTCCAACCTAATATGTGAGTGTTTTTATGCGCTTTCGATCTATGTTATATAACAGATTCATTTCCTATAGGAACTTTGTCGATGTTCGGGACGTTGCACTTGCTCACCTTCGGGCATTAGAAGTCCCCGAGGCCGGTGGTCAACGGTTTATCGTAGCTGGCGGTACGCTCTGCTGGCAGGATGCTCGTAAGTACTTGTTATTGGGATATTGTCCTTAATCTGATCGGTATTACAGTTGATGTGCTTCCTCCACCACACCCTCGTGGTACTCCCGGTGCAGGTAAATCCTTGACACACAACATCTTTGATGCATCCAAGGCGCGTAAGGTGCTCGGAATCAACTTCAAGGGACTGGAAGAGAGCGTAAAGGATACTGAACTTGGTCTGAGGAAACGCGGGTGGGGTGTAGTTGCCTAGAGGACACAGACACTATTATTTGGCTCTGGTTGTGAAGTGTTGACACCTAAAAACCCCATTGGTGGTTCCCCGTGTAATTAAACTGGGTCTTGAACATAGTATTAAAAACCGTTGATGTGTGAGTGACATGTATATGTGCGTATATGCTACTCGCTTTAACCTCTAACCTAATAATGACCCAACAAATCACTAAGCCGACCCAGGCGCCAAAATCCTATTTCAAATAAAAGCTCTTTAGTTGTTTCAGCCTTTTGATAATACTAGGGTGAACTGCGGCTCGCAAGCTCGCCGCCAGTTCACCACCGTCTGCGACGGGCCGGCGCTTCGCGCCGCGAGCGCGCCCCGCGCACGACGCGGGGTTTTAACCGCTCGGCGCTTTTCTTTTTAGCCAATCAGAGCCCAGTCTATTGTGACTAAGGCTTACCTCACTTTCCCACGTCCACAGAGCTTTAAGAGTTAATAATTGCTGCAGGCTGAACAAACTCAGCTCTGAAGCACCTCTTTACCTCTACGGCTAATCATTGAAGACTTTAGGGTGCTCGCAGCAGAACATATTAAGAAGTAGCCGAGGGAGGTGAATCGCCAGGGGCATTGCCGCCCATGACACACTGCTGGCACGCTGGGCCAAGTTGACTCCTCTCAAACATCGTAGAGAGTTTACGAATGAAGAAGGAACTAGTTCAATGCAATCATATCACGTATATTTATACCATAACACTACTATCTCGCACACAAACATACTAGAAGCCGCCTTGGATTGAGACGGTTTTTCAGCCATGTAAGCACTCCCTTGGAGGAACGAAGGGCTCCCTCTCGCGTTCAGAGCTGAAATGAAGCAAATTCGCCTCCCAAACCACCAATTTTACCCGAGAGGGTTCTTAAAATAGCGTTCTGTAGTGCCTAGGACTATCAACAGGGATGGGCTTTCCGCCTCCACCAAAAACCTCCACCAAGTACCTCCACCCGGATTGTCTCAACCTCCACTTGGCATCGTGCCGAATTAAATATACCTACCCATTTGTATATAAGTGGACTATCAGCTTAAAGTATCATACACTGGTCTATTCTATCTAACCAACAACTCGATGCCCGCTATCAAAGCTCCTGCTACCGTCCTGGTCACTGGTTGGTTTTCGTGCTCTTATGGGTCCGTGAAACATTATCTGATTACTGGTGCACACAACATAGGTGCCAGCGGCTTCGTTGCGGTATAGGTGTGTAAGATTCTCCTTGAAGCTGGGTATACTGTGCGGTGTGTACATGCCGAGCTATTCCATCACGTTCAAGATAGCTCATGACTCGCATATAAAGTGGAACTGTACGTTCGACTAGCAAAGGCGAATACCTGGTCAAGCAGTTGAAATCCGACAGTTTCTCGTATGTTATCGTCGAAGATATTGCCAAGGTACATACCTTGGATCCTCTTCTACGAGATATCATAATAGTGATGTCCATCAAACTAGGACGGCGCCTTTGACGAAGCTGTGAAGGGAGTTGATGTTGTCGCGCATACAGCCTCGCCGTTTCATTTCCAAGCCGATGATCCACAGAGTAAGTCGCTAATGATTTGGGCCGGTTCGAGAATTGGGCGATCTAAAACTATGCAGCCCTAATTGAGCCAGCTGTCAAAGACACAGTTGGAGTATTGAAGAGTATTGAGAAGAACGCACCTAGTGTTCAGCGCGTGGTTATTACACCTAGTGCGGCGGCAATTGTAGACACCTCTAAGCCGACCGAAACAATCTTCACAGAGGCAATCAACTGCGTTCTCTTAAAAAAGAACATACACTAACTACCATTAAAGGATGACTGGAACACGTTTTCAACCAAGGAGGTGGAGAAGAAAGGGAAGGATGCCGCTGGAGGAGATAAGTATCGTGCAAGCAAGACGCTGGCTGAACAAGCGGCATGGGCGGAGGCCGAAGCTAAGAAGCCTAACTGGGACTTGGCTACAATTAACCCGCTCATGGTCAGTGGCCGAGTAGCATTGGACATGATCCATAATATACTCACTTGGAAACGATAGGTGTTGGGCCCGATCTTGCAGCAAATTGATAATCCAGCAAACCTAAATACATCGGTCGCGATGCTGTACAAGATCACTCATGCCAAGGAGGGAGAAACGCCGAGAGAGGTGTTACTTCAACCTAACATGTACGGATACTCATACGCTCGAGACTTTTGTTCACGAAGAATTTGGCCCTGATCTTTCTCCACAGGAGTTTTGTTGATGTTCGCGGTGGCCAGCGATTTATCAACTTCAAGGGATTGAAAGAGACTGTGAAGGATACTGAGCTTGGTTTGAGCGAGCGCGGATGGGGGATTGCTTAAGTCCGTCGTGGTTAATGTATTTAGCCGTGTTATGCTATGAGTGTGAAAGTTTACACAGGGAATTTGACATCCGATATTCAGGGTCGACTCAGGTATCCAGATTCGGACTCCT
>WSTH01001937.1:0-10051 GCA_019616345.1 Ceratobasidium sp. 395
GGGATTCAGTAACATCTTATCCTATCACAGTCTGCAACTCCGGCAACCCCTGCGACCCCTGCAACCCCAGTTACCCCCCAAGCGCCTGCCCTTTCCCAGCCGTTATCGCCGCAGCAGGCGGGCATGCGCCCAATCGCCGATTACGATTATGACGACGATGAAGCTTATGAGTTTGATACGGACGATGACGAATTTGATGAGGTCGAATGGCAAAACCAAAACGCGAACCATTTCACCGTTCTCGATTCGAGTTTACCAACGCCAAATGATGGTGCGTATACGTAGTTATTTGACAACGATACCCTGACTGATTGCGACATTTTGTAGCACGCTCGCAGAATAATGGTACTCGGCATCATCGCCGAGAAGACGACCGTGGGCACCGACACCGCACGCATACCAGTGGCCAAAAGTCTAAATCACCGCGATGGCATTTCGGAATTCGGTCGCGCTCGCCTCCGATGGAAGTCATGCTCGAGATTTACCAGACGCTCAAAACGCTCGGGATGGAATGGCGTGAGAAACCTGGGTTGAACATTCTCGGTCGGCCCGAGGACGAAGGGACCGGCAAGGACGGTAAAGATGTCTATTATGTCGAGACGAGGTGTCGTATCCGGGATGTTGTGGTACGTTTGGGTCGGGTGTGGCCCGACGCGCGTGAGGCTAATTTTTACCCTTTTTGGATGTGATAGGTCCGGATGGATTTACAGCTGTATCAAGTAGACCCTTTGAATTATCTTGTTGACTTTAGGTGTGTTCGTTGTACTAAAGTCTTTGCCAGGTCTCGCTAATCTTTTGCACTTTAGAAACCTGGGATGTCATCTTGCGTCCACAGACCCCAACGCGCCTTCTCGATTTACAGACGCGTCGTGGTCGGCCAACGGTTCCGTTTCGTCTGCACCTCGATCGCCAACTCTGACCGAAGGAGCGGTCCTACGCGCGGACGTCTGCAGCCCGTTCTTGTTCCTCGAATGCGCATGCCGACTGATCGTCGAGCTCGCTGCAGGTTAAATCTGGGCCCCTGGAATCTCGTATTTGGATAGGAATGTATATGTATAAGGTCATCGGATAAGAAAGGGTTATATTTCTTGGATAGCTCCCCCTTCCCCTCCCCCTCCCTGCGCTATCTTTGCGTTCTTGTATCATAGATGTCGCTGTTTCCCCGCTGTTCATCTCTTTCCATATTTTCTTGGTCGCTGTCTGTCCCGTGGGTTTCTCACACATTGTTGCATATTTGTCTGTTGTAACACTCTTGTTCCTCTGGGGGTTTGTAAAGGAATGTGTCTGTGGTTATTTAAGTATCTGATTTTTTGTCGTTGAAATATATTTATTGTTTGGATCCATACAAAGCAGAGCATAGTAAAGCAAAGCAAGAAGTCTAGATGTCGTTACTCATCCACACACAAGCACGCAATATGTATCAAGTCATGAAGGCTTTCTCTCACGCCCAGCTTCGGACTTTGGAGAACCAAAACGGACGTTCGTTGCGAATAGGTAGTTCGGACGGGGTACCCTCCGAGTCGAGGGACGTGTACGAGTCGAGGGTGAGCCGGTTCCATCTAGGCCAATGAAATGAAAGCGGAGGTCAGAAGAGAAATTCACACATTATCGTTGAAGCGAGGGTAGGAAAGAATTAGGAGAGAGGTAATTGCGTTCAGCCTCTTTCCGACGACGTCCGAAAAAAAGCAGGGGTTGAACGTGGTGAGCATGCGCTGAGCCCAGAACACCAACGGGATCTTGCGCCGTTTTGCTCTCTTTCGCCTAGGTTCGTCCGAGCGCGTGCACTCTGCGTGGTCTGTCCATCTTATAGTCCAGGCCACTGGTGATCGGCATATGAAAGTGGTACCAAGATCCAACTGTTCGCGGCGAGATACCACCATGCACGCCGCTCAGAACAAGCAACCCCCAACCCGTGTACAAGCAAACCCCAAACCCAAATCTCGACGGAACCGAGACCCGAGACCCGAAAGGTACTCACCGGCCCAGCGGACGACTGGCCAAGGAGAGCTCCATCTTGAACGAATGGGCAAACACGCCTGTCGGGTCCGTGAGGTTATTTAGCGTTACGCGTGGCGCTGAGTCTTGGGATCCAGACTCGGTGTCGAGTGTCCATGTGCCGATGAAGAATCCCTACGCAAGAAATGAGCAAGATGATCTGCGGAGAGGGACTTGTGTGTGTGCATGACTTGCTTTGAGTCTAAGACCTGGTTCGAGGATTTTGACTGCTTCTTGTGGAGCGAGGTTTTGGTCGAGGAGGGAGAGGACTTGGCCGGAGGGGAGGAAGCGGAGATAGCGGTGGTAGGTTACTAGGTGGTCGACCTGCAGTTGGGTTTAATTTGTTAACTCCGAGCCGGTGGGATTTAGGTGGGAGTAGGACGCACGTTTACCCATGCGTTTTCGCTTTGACCTGGGCGGCTGATAGAGTGTTAATTATTGTATCGATAAGTGTGTTAGGAGCTTACACGTCTGTGAATAAAGTAAATGTGAGCTTTGATAAGGAGACTAGGATGAGAACGTACAGTGGCATACAGCGATGTAAACACCATCGAGACGGAGGCGAGGAAATTCGATGTATAACCTACGGGTGTCCCCAGTAAAGCGCGAGACAATATCGGTGATTAATACGTCGTCGGGTATCTGAGGAGGGACATAAGTGGTCGCTACAAAGTCTCTGTTCGTGAATTAGTCGAGGCCGATCCAAGGTATGGTCAAGCTTACCGCCAGAGGTCAGGATCGAGCGTAAGCACTCGCGCCCGACGGCAAACAAGCGCGAACCTCTCGATAGTCGGGATATCGCCTAGCTTGAGAATATGCAGCAGAAGCTCATCGGGAACGCGGGCGAGGTGTACCGGCTCCTGTTCTATCTCGGGCGCAAACGCGAGTTCCGAGGCCGGAGGGAAGTTGCCGATGAGAGTACGGACTGAATGGGTCGAGGTCGCAGAGACATTGATGTGGATCTGGGTGTGGGGTTTGCTGTCTCCGGCTTTAGGGTGGATGGGGGCGAGGGTGAGGTTGGTGAGAGCTGAGGTGGTAGTGTGGAGGTGGTATGTGCGGTCGACGTGTGGGTCGAGGCGGAATGCGCGCCGGTAGAGGTCGAGTGCGGTGTCGAGCTCGCCGCGTTGTTCTTTCTCCACTGTAGGATATGTCAGACAAAATAGATAAAATGAATAGATGACTTGCCTGCCTCTGCGTAGATGTCCACCGGCGACCGACGGACCCTCGGCGGGGGCTGCTGCGATGTCGAGGGCGCATTCGACGGCTCTCCAGCAGTCCTGGCCCTAACTTCCTCCTTCCACTGCTCTCTGAAGCGCGTGAGCTCGTCGTCGGTGGACATGGTGGAAGTCGAGATTACATTATGGCGCTTGGCCCGATTAGGGAGTTTTGACACTTGCTCCCGACGACGATGGCCAAAGTCGTCCACGTCAAAGACATCCGCGAACAGGCCAAGTCCTCGTCCCTCCAGGCCGTCAACGGCGCCTCGGCCCTGTCTATTCTCAACTCGGCCCGCAGCTTGGCCGACGCTGGCTTGGTGCTCGAGGATGCTGCGGATCTAAGAGGTGCGCTCTACAAGTATTCCCAGGCTGCCAAGTAAGTCCCCCGCCATGTCAAGTATGATATAAGCTTATAGTCCTGCAGCCTGCTCGACCATGTCCTCAACTCGGTCGAATACAAGCGCGAGACACCCAAAAACCAGCGCGGAGTGCTCTACCACCAGACTTCCAAACTCAGCGAGGTTCGCCGTCAGTCTCTATTCCTCCCGTTACATCATCTTAATAAATCTACCCTATGAAAAACAGTACATTACAGGCCAGATGCTTCCTCGGGCACGAAAGGTCGAGGAACGACTTCGAGAGATTGAACTCGCCCAGAGCCAGCAATCACAATCGCAGTCTCCGCCAATATCACCCACGACATCCACGCTACCCTCTACATCCGAACCAGACGCACGACCGATGGGGTCGATCGCGGACCGAATGCGTATGCTCGGCCAGGCGGGGCTGAACGTCGGGAACGCTGACAAACCTAAACCTCCCCCGCCGTCTGTCCGTACCAAACCCGCACCCGCACCCGCACCTGCGCCAGCTCCTCCTCCGATTGACATCGCACCAGCACCTCTCGACGCCGGACTGAACCCCATCCCGCTCAACTCGGGCGGTGGGGGCGGCGGAGCGAGCTCAATTCAGCATGATCTGGGTTATTTGGCGGATATCACTTCCGGACGATCACTCGACGGTGACGCAGGTCAGGGCGGCAACAACCGTGGCGTCCCACCCACAAACGGTGCTATCACTGATTCGGTCGCGTCTTTGCCTGCGTTTACAGCACCTCAGTCTAGTTTCTCACCACCTCCGCCCCCGCCGCCTGCTCCGCACCGAACCTTTTCTCCACCCCCGACTCAGAACCATGGTATGTTCTCCAATGCGCTCAGTCCTACCTCGACCTCGTCTGGCGCGGGGATGTTTGGTCTCTCGCCCGCACCTGCGTCTGCTTCTGCACCCAACTATGGCTCGCCCCCTCCACTCATCCCGCCGTCCGGCTCTAAACCTGCACGGGCACACAGTCAATCTCAACCACCGCCCATGATTCCGACCCAACCACCCATAATTCCAACCCAATCACCACCCACAATTTCAACCCAAACCCAATTTCCTCCCCCACCGCCGCCTCCTATTTCCCAATCCCGCAGCCCGCGCAGCATGTCGCTTAGCATCCCTTCGCCAAGCTCAACAGCAAACACGCCCATTTCCCCTTCAAAGTCTCCACGGCCGCCCGTCCCGCCTCGTCTCACGCCCTCCAGCACAGGGGATCGTACTCCCCCTTCATCACGCGTTGGAATGGGTACGCCTCCAATGTCGAGGAGTGTGCTATGGATGAGCCCTCAAACAACCGGGATGGGCGATTCGACTTCAGCGACGACGCCTGGTCCGAGCGTGAACGGAGGACTTGTGCCTAGCACGACGGGGGGTACGAGTAGCGGGAACCGGACACACCCTGTTTCTCCGCTCGCGACCGGGAGCGGGGCGTGGTCTCCGCGGTATAATATGTCACCCAACGGTACCGGGGTTGGGATTGGAGACGATGGTGGATCTGGATTGGGGCTCGGACTCGGATTAGGTGGAATGAACTCGTTCTCAGGGCTGGGTCTTTCTCATTCGCCTCGCATACATGACCTCGCACAACTAGCCGAATCCGACGAGTCGAGTCTCCAGACCGAATCGCAATCACAGTCGCAACCGCAGCCGCCGACTCATCGCAGAAGTAACACAGCCGACGAATTCAACGCTGCTTTTCCTTCGTTGGACGAACTCGAAGCCGGGTTTGACGATGTGGAGAGTAGGTTAATGGGCGCGAGCGTGCCGACCTCTGCTCCTGGGACAAAAGCCGCGTCGAGCGTTGGTCCGCCGCCCGCACCTCCTTCGATTGGGTTTGGGTTCGCTCAAGGACCGAATGGGATTGGAGGGAATCAAAGTGTATCGCCTATCCCTCGTCCGTTCCCAAACGTCAGGCCAGATTTAGACTCTGCACCTCGGCCCGCTTCGACACCGGCTACAAACATCAACGGCGGCCGACCAGGTGTCGCGTTCGGAAGCGTCAAGGGAGCCAAACTGACTACGACCACGACTACGACCGTCGCGCCCAACGGAGCCAGCAGCAAACCACAACGCGAAGGGTCGATGGGCGCGGGTGGTACAAAGATGCCTAAACCCGATTTACCGATTACGAATATCGTGAGCGCGAGAACGCTCAAGGCGTATCTCGCGACTGCGCTTACTATTTTGGTGCTCGATGTGCGGTCGAGGGAGCAGTTTGATGCGCGTCGGATGCCGGTTGAGGATTCGGTGTGTATTGAGCCGATTGTGTTGAATCGCAAAGGGTGAGTTTTTGGTTTTGAGATTTTCAAGCTTTGTGGATCAACTGATTTGTGTGAATGAGCTAGGATGTCGACCAAAGAGCTCCAGGAAGCTCTAGTACTTTCGTCCAAAACCGAACGTACGCTGTTTGAGCGTCGAAACATGTTCGATCTCGTCGTCCTCTTAGACACAGATAGCGAACAGTTTGGGGACTTGAACACTCCAATTGGGATGCTCTTCAGGATGATCTACGAACAAGAGTTTTTGAAACCTCTCCGGCGCTCGCCCGTATTTCTCCAGGGTGGCATCAAAGCATGGACAAACGATGTGGGAGAGCTAGTAGGATCCCAGGCAAAAGAGGATGTCATCGTTGCGCCGGCAGATGCAGAACCGTCAAAGCGGTTATCTCGCAAGCCTGCGGTGTCGCGCCCGGCGTCAGGAAGCATATCGCAGCACTCGAGGATGCCACAAGACGCGGTAAGTTGTTTTTGTTTTTACTGCAACCATCCTACAAGATTTAAACTCTGCATGCTTAGGGCCTATCGGGATCGTCGTTTGGTACATACGCTGCAGTCCCCCGCGCGCCGATCACATATCCCGAACGAGCCGTTTCCCCTCCGACTTCAACTGGCACTCCCGGCCAATCTCATCGACCGATCGAGGACATCATGTCTCCTCCGCCCCCGTCAAACGCGAGCTACTTTGAACCCCCACACCACGCCTATTCCGGCTCGGTCTCTCTGGCCACGAACCGCACACCTTCGATCGACTACCCGCACCTCATCCGACCTCCACCCGCAGCGGCCTCTCCCGTGATGGAACGCGTCGAAAGCCGACCGCGTATTCCCCAGCCGCCCAAACCGCCCAAGTTTCAACCCAACTACCAGGTCATGTACTGGCGAGACGAGCAGCTCGGGATGTCGGGTTTGCGAAATTTGGGGAATACGTGTTATATGAACTCGGTTTTGCAGTGCTTGAGCGGGACTGTGCCGTTTACGCGGTTCTTTACGGACGGGCGGTGGCAGCATGAGGTTAATATGTTGAATCCGCTTGGGACGAGAGGAGAGATCGCGAGTGCTTTTTACCATTTATTGAGGGATATGTGGCAGGCGGAGATGCCTTACCTTACTCCTATTGGATTCAGGGTATGTCCACCTAGTCTTTCATTTCGGTCGAGGCTCACAGTGTGATCTTGTTTTTTTAGAAATCAATTTGCCAACATGCGAGACAATTCGCTGGGACCGACCAACACGACTCGCAAGAGTTCCTCATTTTCCTACTCGATGGCGTACACGAAGACCTCAACCGAATCTTTGTCAAGCCAAAATTCGAAGAGCTTACACCTGAGCGCGAGGCCGAGCTTGAGAAGATGCCGAAGCAGCTTGCAGGAGCCTACGAGTGGGCGCGGTACCGAAGGCGAAACGATAGCATTGTTGTCGACTATTTCCAGGGCCAGTTTTGTAACCAAATGCAGTGTCTGACTTGCAATGAGGTCAGTCCACGGGGTTTTTGCGATGATGTGTTCTAACTCTTTGGTGACAGACCTCGACAACATACAACGCCTTCCTCAACCTTTCGGTGCCAATACCTGCCGGCAAGGGCGCGACAAAGGTCTCGTTGACCCAGTGTATCGACGCATTGGTGAACAAGGAGTTTATGGACAACGCCGACGCATGGTACGAAGCTCCCACGCCTCCTCCTTACTCGAACTAAATATTGTGCCAGGCACTGCCCTCGCTGCAAGAAAGCTCGCAGAGCGGCCAAGCAGCTAACCTTGTCCCGCATGCCGCCCGTGCTTGTTATCCACCTCAAGCGTTTCTCCTTCAAGGGCCCGTTCACCGACAAACTGGAGACACTCGTCGATTTCCCGCTCCAGAATCTAGACTTTACAAACTACATGCCATCTCCACTTCCACCTGGTCGAGACCGCGAGGAGCTCAAGTCGCTCGAGTCGTACTCGCCCCAGACGGATCCTCGCTGTCAGATGCCGCAGTACAAGTATGAGCTATATGGCGTTACAAACCACTTTGGAAGCCTGAGCAGTGGGCACTGTAAGTGTTGGACCTACCCCCGTTCAAATGTGTGCTAACTGGATTAACTATAGACACTGCGTTCGTCAAATCTCGAGGCAAATGGTTATACTGCGACGACAGTCGAATAGCCCCTGCCGATCCAAAGGATGTCGTTGTAAGTACCGTTACTTCGATTGTGGTCACCATTCTCTAACACACACCATAGGGAAAGCCCGCCTATATTTTGTTCTATAAAAGAGTCCCGCCTGGACAGTAAACCAACATTGATTTCCCTTAACACTTTGATACCTATGTACCCGCATCTCTCCCATGACGCTATTGCCCTATTTCCTAACCCATGTGTTTGCTTGGATGTATGTGGACTTACCCACTCATTGAACTGTAGTATGTAAAATATAAGATTACCAAAGTTAAATTCATCAGCGGAACCAAAACAGACCCCGCCCTAATTTCAAAGATAGTTCCGGTTTTAAGGTCAAACAATAGTTCGTTCTATGCGCGGTTCGTTTTCAAAGAACAGCGAAGATCATTTTGAAGTAAAACAGCAACAGCGGAGCACATCCAACATCTGTAGAATAGACCGGCCCCCTTGACACAATTTAGTTTCTACCAGCCAGATGCTTATCCTTCACACCGTCCAAATTTATGCGTTGAAGGCAGAAACGTGCTCCTCGACGACACGCTTGATCTCCTTCTCGGTTTCAGGGGTGACTGTTCCCTTGGAGATCTCGGCGAGGAGAGCTTGTTGAGAGCTCGCAAGGTGCTGGCGGAACTCGCCTTCCCAGCGGACGATTTGGTCAACAGGGATGGGGTCGAGCTGCATATAACCATTAGACCCGGTTTCTTTTATAAGTTCACCATACATACCAGACCGTTGACACCAGCGTAGATAATCGGGACCTGGACCTCGGTAGGGAGGGGCTGGTATTGGCCTTGCTTCAGGAGCTCGGTGAGACGGGCACCACGAGAGAGCAGGAAGCGAGTCGACGCGTCGAGATCAGAACCGAACTGGGCGAAAGCAGCAACTTCACGGTATTGTGCAAGGTAGAGCTTGAGCGAACCAGCAAACTTCTTCATAATCTTACTGTAAAATCCATGATGACGTCAGCAACTGGTAGAGCGCATAAATGGGGGAAACTCACGTCTGGGCAGCGGAACCGACACGGGACACAGAGAGACCGACGTTGATAGCAGGGCGGACACCGCGGAAGAAGAGCTCAGCCTCCAAGAAGATTTGACCGTCGGTGATAGAAATGACGTTGGTGGGAATGTAAGCAGACACATCACCACCCTGAGTCTCGATGATGGGCAGAGCAGTAAGGGATCCACCACCGAACTTCTCGCTCATCTTGGCGGCACGCTCGAGGAGACGCGAGTGCAGGTAGAAGACATCACCGGGGTAAGCCTCACGACCGGGCGGGCGACGGAGCAACAGAGACATTTGACGGTAGGCGACGGCTTGCTTGGAAAGATCGTCGTAGATGATCAGGGCGTGCTTGCCTAAAATGAAAATTAATGAAGATCCCTTGAAATTTGCGAGTTCAACTTGCCATTGTCACGGAACCACTCGCCCATCGCGCATCCGGAGAAGGGAGCGAGGTATTGGAGAGGAGCAGCCTCGGACGCAGTAGCAGCAACGATAATGGTGTACTTCATCGCGTCGTTCTCTTCAAGGGTCTGCACGAGCTGAGCGACAGTCGAACGCTTTTGGCCAACAGCGACGTAGACACAATAGAGCTTCTTTTCCTCATCATTGCCATCGTTCCAACGCTTCTGGTTGAGAATAGTGTCGATGGCGACGGCAGTCTTTCCGGTTTGACGATCACCGATGATCAGCTCACGCTGACCACGTCCGATGGGCACCATGGCGTCGATGGGCTTGAGACCGGTCTGCATAGGCTGGTTCACGGAGCGACGAGGCAGGATACCAGGAGCCTTGAGCGAGGCGCGGCGACGCTCGGCGGCCTCAATGGGACCCTTTCCGTCAATGGGATTGCCGAGCGCATCAACAACGCGACCAAGCAGCTTGGGGCCGACAGGAACATCGACGATTTGACCGGTACGCTTGACGGTATCGCCCTCCTTGATGAGACGATCGTTACCGAAGATAGACACACCGACATTGTCGGCTTCCAAGTTGAGACACATGCCGCGAACACCGGACGA
>WSTH01001938.1:0-10051 GCA_019616345.1 Ceratobasidium sp. 395
TCTCTCTCTCTGACTCTGATGTCGATACATAAGGCCATGCCTTCATTCGACAATAAATTATCGATTTAAAAAAAAAAAAAAAAAGGCAGCCGTGCACGATATATAGACCGAAAAAGACGGGCTGCATCGCCTTGGTGAAGAACAGTCCTATATACGAATATGATTTCTCGTTACTTCTAGCCGAATCAGCGAAAACGCACCTCCCGTATCACCCGCCTCGGACTGTCCCATCTGCCGCAAGAAAAGGTACCTCCAGACCTGGTAGAAGAGGAAGAACTACACGCATATAAGGCCATTGATGATAGACAAAATGATTGGGTATCTGTCGAACAGATGTTAACACCGATGCAATCAAACTAGCAATATATCAAGGATAAACAATTGGAGACGAATGGCAAGCGACGCTAATCCAAAGGTTGAATTGGAAGGGATAACGCAACACAAAAAGACAATCGGGTTGGACAAACAAATGACTCACATAATGCCAATAACCGTAATCAATGACATTGCCGGGAACAGTGTACCCCATGCAACGTTCCTCGACGTATGCTTGATGTTATAGATCAACCTCAGCGTACTACACGAGAACCATCAGCCTTTCTTCCCTGAGAACCCCCCTCGTATACAACTCGCCTTCCTAGAATATACAGTTGGACATGATACAAAATTAATGGAACGGCCTGCAAGAGCCCTCCAGCGCTCTTTGCAAAATTGCGTAAGTTAAGAAGAACATGGGCGCCTCAGGTAGCTTTTGCGCAAGTGTTGTAGTAATCGAGCCTGCGTTATTAAGAAGTTCCGGAAGAGCAGCGATAATACCGGACGAGATAGTCACGATGAGGAAACCGTGCTAATAAACCATAATCGACACTCGAACAAATGTAGAAAGCAATCGAAAGCGAAACTCATGACGAGTTGGAAGATGAAGAACCGGAACATCAACGAGAGCTCCAGCCCAATCCGACGTGGGATGCCTTCAAACCTCGCCAACGAACGAAGAACAATCAGCAACAACATCATTGAAATGGCGAGTCTGACTGGTGGGAGTACACTAGAAATGATGCCGACGACGACTCTCGGGAGCGTGCAAAGCCAGTGGAGCTAGCGGTATTGGACGCGGAGTTGGGAGACGTTGGAGATGATACCAACCAATGCCACTACAGACAGTTGCTGATGAAACGAAGGAAGAGCAATTAAGAGCAAGACGTACCTGGAATGGTCCAGAATATAATCAGCGCCGCCGTCGCAGCATAACTGATGACTTGACGAATCCTCGCCTCATAGGGGTGGATCCCCAGATTGCCCCAAATAACGCCCGCAGGGGCGACTTCGGTGTACTTCTCTGTCATTCGGTAGGGCTTGTTGTGGACCACGATCTGCGCGGTGATATGCGCACCGATTTGTTGGTTGAACAGGATAAATGCCGAGTGGAGAGGGGGGTAGTTTTCGTCCATGTCAACGCCAACATTGTTGACATCACCTTCCTGCATCCTTCCATCAACTCCGTCTCCGCCTCAACAACCTCCCTCCTTGCCCATTCGATCGCATTGACCTTCTGGCCCATGAACGGTGAACCAAATGGCAACCATTTAAACGGCGGGAGACGGTGCGAAGGCCGCTGGTTGCGAGGGACAAGTCGATTGGCGGGGTGTGGGGAGGACTCAACATCTTCGGGTACGACGGGTTTAACAATCGTAACGTCCTTGCCCTTCTTCAAGGCTTTGGCGAGGGCATTGTTGTGCTTCTGGTGGAGCCTGTTGGCGATGGCCACAAGTTTAGATTCGGCGGTTTGGAGCTTCTTGCATGCGGCGAGGCGGCCGTCGTATATGTCAAGTAGTTCTTTCAAATCCATGTCAGAGTGTATTAGCATGAGAGCCTAGTTAACAGATCAAAACGTACCAATTAAGCCAAACCTTCTTGACACCACCTGGCACGTGTTAGAATAGTTGCGCCAGCGCCTGCTCGTCCAACAACTTGCGAGGGACACCCGTAATAAGAACAGTATTCGCTTGAGCTGGGCTCAAAAGGATGGGATTGACGAGATGACGGTGACGGGTCCTAGCAGAATTCCGCACCTCCTTCTTGATATTGAAGAGGACCCAGAGCGTAAGGAGCCACGCCAGAACGAGGTGCGCAGTGTAGCGAACTTGCCGGTCCAGCGGGATGTTTCCGAATGTGAATTGATTGAGACTGGTTCCGTTGTTCAGGCCAGCCGAGCCGATGGGACAAGACCCTGTATCAACTCCTCGTGACCAAGCTCGCCTTTAATATATTCCCGCCCTGATTCATTCCACCCCATCTCTTTGACAACCCTTCCTCCGTCTCCACCACACTATGTCTTTAATTTCTACCACAATGACCTCCACTAATGATGGTACCTCCCCGGCCCTTGTCTTACCAGTTCTTGCTGACGCTGCAGAGCCTGCCACCAACGGTGTGGAGCCCACCATCACTGTGTTGCCTGCTGATGCTGCAACACCTGCTGACCCTCCTTACCCTGCTAGTCCTACGGCTACTGTTGGCTTGCCACCCGGGCCTATGGAACCCCTAGTTCCGGCTGATATTACATTTGTGGTCACGGAGCGACCTGCTGGCACAGTCGGAAAAAAGAATAGTTACAACTTGAGGCAGACTCTTGGTATGACAACTCCGGACTACCTATTTGTTATGGTAAGTCAAGCAAACCCATCTGTCCTGCCTCACCAGATGACACGTCGTCCCTAGAACCGTATTCAAGCAATTGGTGAGGAGCAGGGGTTCAACTGGCACGCTCCACCAAGAAACCATGCTGCTCCTGCTGTTCAGCGCATAGTAGATGAGGTGAGTACATGCCAAACATGTGTGTGCATGCTAACATTTTATGCAGGCTCAAGGGGTCTTTCCCCACTTCAATGATTTTTCGGACTGCATCAATCCGCAGTGGCCAATTGAAGCGTTTATTCGAGTAGTCTTCAAGAGGGTTGCCCATTTGGTCTAACAGCTGTGAGCGCCCAACATTCCGAGGGCCAACCAGATTTAGTGAGCAGTATAAAGACTGGAGGCAGTGCTGCTCTGTCCAACCTCTGCGCGTGTTCCTGTTCCGCAAATAGTTTTTCTCATGATGCTGTCGTATTTGTTTTTTTTCCCCTGTAATCTAATGTCACGGCCCTGCTACGACAGGTTGTGTCACTTCAATATAAATCACAATTGTGACATCTAATAAATGAACTTTGAGCCCCGTCGTACCTCCGGGGGAGCGTTGGGGTGGCCTGACGCTACGCGCCGGGCCCGTTCCAGGCGACGGCGCTTGTTTTATGTAGACCCTGATTGTCCCCGATTACTAAGCTTTCGTCGTGCCTTTTAATATAGAAAGAAGAAAGAATATAGATATAGAAGATAGATATGAGCTATAAACAACTGAATTAAAGGATTGAAGGTATGAACTTTGGCCATGTCGTTCCTCCGGGCGGTTTGGGGCGGCCCAACACTATATGCTGGGCAAGTCCCAACGGACTCAGCGCTTGAGGGCAACCTCCCTCCCCCCGGAAAATAATTGATCCCACTTATCTGGGTCGGTACGACAGCACCGCCCGAGTGACCAATGAGTAAATACGGGAAGCTGTGCGTAGATCTTTTGTCTGGTGTACAATATCCCACCATTAATTGCCACCAACGTCTCGACACCAATGAAGTAACAATAATCACAATGAGTTTGTTGTAGATCAACAAACACGCGGTGCCGTGGGCAGTGTGCGTGATCAAGCATATACCAGTTGGGCAGTTTTGCGGGGCCTACTAACTAACCCATCCTCACCTGTCTACTTTCCGTCTCTCCTGGCCGCAACCATTTTGCCGCGCGGTTCAAGGCTTGCACGATCATTGAGCTACCCAACACTCTGGCACCACGTCACTACACCACGTTATCGATTCACCCCGCCCGAAGCAGCGTTACATCCAGAACCACACATCACTCCACGCTCTGCTATGAACTTGACTAAGACCACTGGTTGCCTAATCTCACGACCAGCGAAATACCGCCTGGAGCCACCGTCTGCCACACGACTGGGGCGTAGAGTCCAAACCGCCCGAAAACCAACTACTGAAGCTCATTAATACAACGATACATCCTTGCATTTAACATGCGGTACACGAGACACGACTCAAACTGAGGCTAAAACTAAGAGCACACTGCGTTGATAATTGAGGGCAAGTGTCCGGCGAGGGTGCTTGCTGCGAGTAATAGTATGTCTTGTCTTTTTTCAGAGGATTTCACGATGATGCTTACGCGCTCATAGCTGATCTATCCCATTTTGTTTCATGGTCCAACGACATCTGCTACCCGAGCCGATCTCAATCTCGGGTTTATTCAGCTCTAAACCTGGACCTCTCCCAACGCCGCCCAAAGAAACATCCCCTACCTGAGACCACCTTCGAACATCCAAACAAAATGGCCCCCCCAAAACGAGACGACATCCTCAGAATATATTGCTCAGAGAAACTCACCGAATATTTCCTGGCAAAACTATTTGCCCCGTCACGGGTGCTTGATCCACCACTGGGGCGGTCCCTCGACCTTGTACATCGAAGATTGAGACTAGGGGAGCGTCTGATCCAGGAGCTTCACCGTCAAGCGCGACTTAAGAGGGAGACCTTGGTAATTATTTTGGCGCGGTACAATCACGCTCCTTGATCACCTCCGGCCACACTTCAACCTAAGCGTGAGAAGAGAAGAGCCTGGATCTCAGGACAGGCTGCGCGGACTTTGATTTTGTTTCCCCGTTTACCTCCACCTCGTCGACTTTCAACATCGACAAGCAACTCGACCCGCCCGGATGCGAGAATTATGGGCGTTGATCGGGCTAGTTCCCATCCGACTCCAAACCCCGTTTTTGAACCTGTCCTACCGCCGGCTCCGAGTGGCTTTGGGTCTGGGCTGGGTAGGAGGCGCACGGAGGGTCGACTTAGCATATGGCGCGGACGGACAAGTCGCTGAGTCTGGCGGTTTAGACCAAAGCTTTGACATCCCCTGCTATAATCACTCAGCTGTTGTCTCTTAATTTGTCTGTGGTTCTGATAAAGGCTTTGGTTTTGCTTGTTTATTTGGCTGTCCCAATACCCACTGAACCCGCTTCCCCCTCCATTTCACTTTCGAACCCAATATCGATGCAACCCAAAATCCAATGCGTATGCCGATTGATACAAGACTATTGAGGTCGAACAATCCTATGCAACGGGCGGGTTCCAATTGCGTGCGAGGTCCTAGGGGTTGGAGGCGAGGATACGGGCGCCGGATGGTGGATGTGCGGGATGTGTAGGGTGGATGGAGAAAGGAGTGGGTTGGTGCGGTACAAGCTGAAAGGGAGAAGTGGATGGAGCTAGAGATGAAGATGAGAGAGATATGGCTATAGACATGCGCGAGGGCAAGACGGAATGAGCCATAGTTAAAGAAGTGTTGGAGGCCAGGCGGGATGTGTGGGTGTTTAGAAGGAGCAGGGCGGGTTGTGGCTGGGAAAGAAAAGCTGCGAACTGATGCTGGGAAGGAGAAGGGGCAAACCGGTGTTAGGATGGATACGGTCGTGAAGCTGAGCGGATAGAGTTTGCGTTGGGTTGGCCAGATGAATAATACGGAGGTGCCAAAGGAGGCAGAGATGCTGAAGGGGAACGGGCTGAAAAAAGACAAAAAGATGGCTGATGCTGTGGTCAATGTGTGTCTATTCGATGTCACTTCCATCATGTTAATCGATTCAAACAACAAAAGTGGTCGAGCTGCAAGTCTAAAACATCCGGCTCGAGATTCCAACCCTAACTGGCATGGCGGGTCCAAACTCAACGTGAGAGATACCATATCCAATCTGCTGTAACGAAGAAACACAATGTCGCCCCGGCAGATTCCCCTACCCAATCACCCCTCCGTTCTTGTCCCGCCCAGATATTTCAAAGCAGAACCGCCCTCGAAAGCCGGGTGCCAGTCGAGCGTTGTCCCGACATCCAAGCCTCTATCTCTTCGAAGCAAAAGCCGCAGCACTTACCAAACAAGATCAAGTCTGGCAAAGAGTCACCGCGTATCTCTTCTGTGAACTGGAGTTTGTTGACTCGGGTACGTCCTTCAAGAGTTTCCGCCCTCAAAAATTATGTAACTGGATCTAGAAACTGTAACGCATATAATGGAATCTCCCATATATACAGAGGTATAGATCAATAAGATGGCGGGACGAAAGGCTAAGGAGTTGATGTAGGCAAATAGAGCGGTGTCCCAACTAGACAAACCCAGGTCCCAGATTACCTCGGACCAAGAAATTACCACAAGGAACATTGGAAAAGTCCACAGCAATGAGATCTTTGATAAGCCACTTGTTGACCAAGCTACGTCAATAAAAATGAGTCGACAGAAGAGGATCCAAGGTCAATGAGTCAAGGAGTCATTTATAAGAATGGATAAGGTGGCAGCTCCGGATATACTCGCGCAAACAGGTTGACAATGATGCTCGTGCACTTTTCATGGATTTGATCTCAAGTGAGCCTCACCGAGAAACGGAAAGATTACTAGGAGATATTCGAAAGGACACAGAACAGATGTGCTTGAGTTGGCGGGATTATTTGAATGTTCAGCCTGGGTTTGTGTGAGCGTACTACAAGAAAAGAAACCTCAGCCGGTGTCGAAGTAAATGTACAAGATCTGATTAGTTTAGACAGAGCAGGATGAATATAGCATGAGTAGCAGTACTCAAAGAAGTGTTTTAAGCAGCAAGGCTTATATGCGGGTCAAGGTACATGGTGTACAGGTATGGGCAAAGGAGGGGGTCAAGTGTGAGAGCGGGCCCGGCGGCCGCTTATGAAGGCTACTGCAAATCATGGCTCTTTGTTTTGATCCACCACCAGTTATCCTCGCTCTCTGATATAACGATGCAGATTGAGATCTAAATATCTTCTCTGGTCTATCTAAACTACACCCTGGAGCGTTATTGAGCTACCACCAACTCGTCTTAGGCTCGCCCAAATTTCTACCCTTCAACACGCATAAACCTCGGCTACGAAACTGTTTAGGCTGCTGGAGTGATTGAAACACAAAACGACATTAGTATGGAACCGGTGTAGTGGGGTGGCAGTGCCTGCCCATGTGACCCGGGGTCTGTCCCGAGGTGTCTCTCCAGTCCTTCCATAGCCATCGGATTCCCTTGCTGCCCTCAGGCGTGTCCACCGGCAAACCATCTGTCTCATCTCCGTCGAGTACCCTATCGGACGTCAGTCACACACCTGGCAGCAGAACCTTTGATCTCACGCCAAACCAAAATCGAAGATCGGCACCCACAATGGTGAAGCATGGATGGCGGGTCGAGCCAGCGCCCGAGGGCGAGAGTAATCGTGTTTGCGGAGAATGACTGGCCGACCGAGACTTCAAAAACCGAGTGCCTTCGATCGTTATTGACAAGGCGCATATAATTACCTTTCTCAGGCAAGGTTCCACCAGCTCAAAAATGTCACTGTGAGCTTTCCCCATCATGTGACTAGACACAAACACATGCACAGGCCGTCTGCAAGATGAGTTTTTCTCAATGAGAACCGAGCCCGTGGTGAATGCTCGTTTAACGCCACGGAGCACTCAATGGGTATGTAACCTGTTCTCACGATTCATCATGGGCAAGTCGAGTGCACTCGTAGATACGCACCTGTCTCGCCGGGCGTAACACGGCCACGAGGCCAATCGCTCCGATATCAGCGGTGCGGATTGATGCGATAGCCTCGTTTTGGATACGAGACCTGCGGTGTTCTCTGACATTCTACGACCCACGACGTATTTTGAGCCCCATTGATGGCTCGAGGTTCGCCCTTATCATTCTCGACGATCCCCTTCCTCGCCCTCACTCCAAACCAATCATCCATACCCCTCTCCGGTCCACAATGCCGCTGTATCTCATTCAACTTCAAGGCCCGTAAGACAAGTTAACCATCGGCCAACTGGTACGCCGTCTGCTCGTTTCAACGTTGCGGCTAACAGTATTACAACACCCGCTTACTCGCCCTGTCCCGCAACCACGATCATTTTCGCGGTACGTATCCTTAAACATAGTCTAGTAGTAGCACTGACGTGTTTCTTTTGTACACATACGAGCAAGGTTCAATCCGCATAGCACAAAATGTGTCGGAAAGCTCGATGTACGTCCCTTATTCCCTTTGCCAATGCATTGTCGACTAAACTCACATTTATTTCGCAGTGCTTCGAAGCAGGTTTGTACTTACTAGTGGCTCGGTCTCGTATCTGTCATGTTTTGTAAATACGTACACAACATTATATATAAACGTTACGCTCGCATATGAGTTTGGCAAGGCGGCGGATAAAAATGGAAACTCTATTAGTTTCCAAATTCGGGCATCGCTCATGAGGCTCATGAGGCTCTACGGGGGGCTCGCAGAGCTCATGAGCACAAAAGGTGTACTCACGGGGGTTAATTAGACATCATACCGGGCTATTCGAAGCCCCACAGCCACGCGTGGCACGATCATAATCGATCACAAAGCTAAGATAGGATGGTCAGTGAGTGCCTAAGATAAGGGGGGGGGTGGCTCACGCGCTCAGGCAGGTTTTGAGCGCTCATGAGCGCCCAAGGGGATTTTTTGTTTTTGCAGATGAGCAGTCTGTTTTTTCTTGTCTTTTTTTTCTTTTGAGAACAGCAGCCTGCGAAATAACCTTGAACTATGGAATGAGAAAGTATAACTAGGTTCTATAATAATATGGCGCAGGCAAATTAGGTTAATTGGAAATAAAAACAGGCTCCATGCAGCATACAGGCACGACGATCTACGAGATATCTCATGATACAGTACTACAAGGGGATCTCGAACAATATTCTAGTTATATCACGTCAGAGTCCTTGTATCAGGAGCTTCTCAACGCTACTCCTCCTCAGCTAGATACGAATCTAGTAGCTTCATCAACAATCTGGTATTGAAGTCACACAGGATTAGAATTGTACCCCTAGACAATGCCATATCTATAGATTCAAACCCCCCTGGTAGGTGGACTTGTGATGTCAACTATGACAGATTCAACTGTCCGTCCTTGAGATAGATAGTCTATAAAGGAGTACGGAGGGGGTGATCGGAAATTGTAAGCGCCCGACCGTCCCGTTGCTCCGAACCAGCCCTCTGAATATGCGTCATGATCATGAAAGTCTTTGAGGTTGGGAGTAGTTGGTACAACGCCGGGCTCGAGACCGGGAAGATTGATACTGCTTGTATTACGAGCCAGTTCAGCTAGCACTGCCAGCATCGCGCCAGTGCCGTCGCACAATATCAGAATTTGTTTCCTTGGATAACTTGACCCCTTTGCATTGTCCCAAGCAAGGTTGCTGTCGCCAAAGGCGACGCTCTAGAATTGCCTGCTGGGACGTGATTTTCATAAGAAGTATATCATGCTTTACATTGTGCGTGACTATCTCCCTGGCGTCCCTGCGGTAATATGTCTCTCTGCCATGCTCACACCCCGAGTTATTCACCATGTCAGCTAAAGTGTTTATATGCACAAATCAAATTCTGTGCTTATCAATGAGGAGAACAACCACCCCAAATTCTTACTTATGATCGGCCAGTGTGAATTCCATAGAGGTACATTTTTAGACTTATGTTTCCTCTTCACATACGCTGTCTCTCCTCAAGATATCCTCAAATCGGATGTATTTATCAACGATCAGGAGGGCGTCGGGCCGTGCAGATTTTGAACAACTTGATTCCCCTGCGGATTCATACGCCCCTTTAATGTGCATCATTTGCCAGAGTATCGAGCCGTGGTCACGACGCTGCTTCACTGGGGCATTCTACACGTGCTGGTGTGTACTGACGCTGCTGGCATGGTGAGTACGTCGCTGGTACGGTTGCCGCCTCGGGGTCCAATTCCGCCGAGCGCTCTGTCCGTCCTTGTCTAAACACACATCCCATGGCTTCAAGGATACAGTGATGTTTCATCAAGACAAATTTGCGCAAAAGTTTACTGATTTAGTCACTTTATGGCGGTTTGCAAAAGTCTGAGCCGATCAAAAAATAAACGCCGAGAGGTCGAAAACAGTATTTCGCCAAAACG
>WSTH01001939.1:0-10049 GCA_019616345.1 Ceratobasidium sp. 395
GTCAGAAAGGCCGACTCGAGCTGGATTCAGCAAAACCAGCTAAATTCACTCGAAACCTTTAGAATTGAGGGCGCCCATTATTGGGCAAGCGAACGGCCAAAGCCGTGTTGCCTGGAACCAAGCCCTGATGTTTGGCGTCGCTTGCCTATGTTACAAGTAACGTCGGCTGGCGCTCGCCCCACAGGGCTTGGGATAATTGTCCTAGTAGCCTTAGGGGGGGTCGGGAACGGGCCAATACGCTTGTAAATAAATATCGGCGGGCTATTAAAAGTTGATCGCCTGGCTGATTTATCATAGCTTGAGTAAGAAAAAAAATCTAAATCGATGTTTTTTCGACCAGGGTGAGAGGTCGCGCGCGAAGCGGGAAGACTAGTGGGCGGGAATTTGCAATACCCGCCACTTGCTCCTCGCCACACCTACGCGCCCGCGTCAACCGCTGGATAGTCGACCTGAGACTTTAAAACTTGGTATTATGTGTCGCCGATGTGTAAGCAACTGCTAGAAAAAAAATCAGCTCGGAATTCGCGCTGTGGAGCTGGAACTAGAACCCGAGGAATTAGCCACTTTCCCCCACCCCGTGGCTCGGGGATCGCGACACCACGTCGTATTAGAGCGTTATAAGCGTACTGGATGCGTGCCGAGAAGAATCAAGACTAATTTATCTCCAGCTGTATAGTCTGGGCGTAATGTAGTCTTCGTTGCGGAGACCGGGAGCGGAAAGTCGCTCGCTAAGTTTGTAGGCATTTCTTTTTACAACGAATGTTATAATCTGCGTCGTCTCAGCTGTGAAATTAATCAAAAATCAAACAAGAACCGAGCTCCGAGGCGGGGGATGGAAGCCGTGGCTGTAAATGTGTCAGCAGTTTCGGGGGATCTGTTCTAGGTGAGTACCACATACATTCATGGAAGCGCGTAACATCTACTAGGTTCCGCTGAATCCCGGATCCCCACTCAACTATACAAGAAATCGACATTAATCAGGTGTCAAATAGCGCATACATAACACCAAGGCGACCCGGACTCTGCAGACATAGTTCAACAAGCGACTACGAAACTGCTCTAGCCATGCGTCGTTGGCCTGGGTCCGTGGGACGAATGAGGTGAAAGGGACCGAAAGAGTAAACGGGGCTGAGTAGACTATTATTCTTCTATAGTCAGCAGTAGTAGGGCGACTGAAATTGACAGAGAGTGTCGGCTTAGACGGGAGCCAGCTTGGTGGAGGCGGAGGCGGGTGAGGGATGCTCGAACTTGAAGGAGCGCGGGCCACCCCAGAAGAGGGTGGGGTCGTATATATGCAGGTCAGTGACATTGAGTGATATATTTTCTCTGTTAGAGCTGACCTTAGGAGAGTACGTGGGCTTAGGAGGGTGCGACGAAGGCGGAAGTGGGGGCGTGTGTGGGATGCTGAGGGAGCACGCGCTACGATCGAGCAAGGCAATGACAGGGGTTACTCGTACACTAAGTATTGTCTAGTGTCGTCTTGTATAGCCTATATTAGCTGACTTTGGGGGGAAGGTTGGCTCGGGGAGCAACGAAGACGGCAGAGGCGGAGGGGCAAAAAGACAGTTAAACCGTAGAATCAGATGAGTACTCACAGGAGGGAAAGTTGGCTTGGGAGAGAAAAAGAGAGTAAACGATGATAAAACACGACCTTCAAGGATATCCCGGAGTCTGAGTATGCACTTTCATGCTGCTCTAGATTCTATCTTTAACAGCCGGGTTGTCAACAAGTCGTGAACTATAGCGCATACACCCAACCCTTCTTGTGCTGCGCAGTGAGGTTCTCGTTATTACTTTATAGACACCTTCTTAAGAAGAAAGGCCAATATTCCTAGAGGAAATTACGGAGTAACTAGTACCAATCACGCCCGCAAATATGAGGGAACTACCAGAAAGTCAACAACGAATAGTTTCACTCGCATAACGCAAGAATAAAACCCAAAAATCACCCAAGCAGTTCTTCCCGCCCCAGCGGATGAATGAGCGCACACATTTCAAGAGTGCTTCCCTTCTCATAGCAGCTTGGGGTGTATAAATTTGTAACGGAATTCAAACAGCTGAAGCTTTGAGTTGCACAAGATCGGTGAGCGATGTCAGAAAAAGAGGGTATACCCAAAATAATCCCGTCAGTGACTCTTTTTTAGCATTTTAACATGGCTTGAGTACGTAGCATGCTAAGCTGGGCGAGCGGCCCGGTTGGACTTGTTCCTTTTCTTCCTTGCGTTGAGCTGCTTTGATAGCTGAATGCAACCCTGCAATTTCCTTTTCGAGTTCTGGCACAGTCTCACCAGCTAATTTTATCCCGCTTTGCCATCGGATTTGCCAGCTAAGCCGTTAGACTTACCAGCTCACCTTCCATCTCGGCCGTCTTTTTCCCACTCGTCTCCAGTGCATCTTTTGTCTGCCCCGAATGTACAACCTCCCCACTCGCCCGTGTATGCTCACCCTCCGCTTTGAACCGCTTCAGCTCCAGTCTACGCAACACATGCACCATCTACTTGAGCTTATTATTCATCTTGATAGATGGAGCAAGCACCTACTTGAAACTCGATGAGGGTATCCTCGCGTTAAAGACAAGTGCGCGCCCCCAGCGCTAAGAAGCTTGTGCAAAGAGGACTTGCTGTAAGAAACGGTAAGAACCAATTCTTCAAATGTAGGTCTAAGTGTTTTAAGATGATACCACGCTTTTTTGTACTTTGAGGGCTTGCTTGGGCGGCGGGGGTTTTCTCGCAGAGGGCGACGTGGCGCCGGGATCTATGCGTATGAATCTAGAGTTTGAGGATCTTTCCGAGCTGGAGCGCATGCCGCGGGACACAAGTAGTCGATTTGTCGAAGCGGAGAGCAGGCTCAACGTGTTACAATGCAGAGCGATGGGAGAGTCAAGGAGAGGTTATCGTCGGCAATACCTGTCATGACTTGACACGCTTCCAGAAATATCATCTTGATTTTATATATTTTATTTAGACACATACCTTTTATGGAACATTGGTCAGGATGTGTCATCTCTTATCTAATCTTTGTCATCAGGGTTTCTTAGTCATACATCACGTGCCCTTAGAATGTTCCAGAAGTCTGACTAATGCTTCTTATTTCATATCGGATATCAAATTAGTTATGACTCGTTCTTTGTACACGTAGATACAAGGCTATGCTCTGAGTTGTATATAACCAAGGGCAAGTTCGAGGTTACAGACCAAGAACTTGACCTCCTCGTCAATACAGTTCTCCTCATATCCTCTTGGTCACTGGGCTATCAGTCGCCCATACCACTTAGCTCATCATCTATCACATCTTAGAGGACTCTGACAATACCGGCCTTAAGCAACACTAGGCATTCTGCCTCAGATCGGTCAAGTCTTGATACCGTCACGATTTAAATTTTCTGAGTACTCGAATCAAGGTAAATAATTATTTTAAAAATCATTTATTACCATCATGACACTAGTTTACAAGTGTGGTGGGTCGTTCGCGACCCCCCCTAAGATCACTAGCAGGTTTGTACTAAGCCCTCTGGCGGTGTGGTTTAGGCGCCGATTGCTTGCTATCAGAGCCAAATAACGACACACCGCCAAACAAGAGGGTGCAGTCCTAGGCAAAAAGCCGTGGTACTCTGGGAACGAACAGCGGCCCATAGCTTACACTGCTCCAAGACTTTGTGGTTTCACGTGGAGGAGAATATTTCTTCTCTCCGTCCATCAGCGCCCTCCGGGCCGTTTTTGCGGGCGTAACAGAGTGAATAAACGGTTCTGAATGAGTATGATACATAAGTTGCAATGTAGATTCTTGAATAGATCCACGTTTGTCTTCAAATCCTCCGTAATGATTTCGAAGCGGGCGTTTGGTGACTTAAACCTCGGAGCTTATCCTATGTGTGGTCCACGACTCGTCCCGTCGAGCGCTTCATCCTTGACAGATTACCCATCGCAGGGAGATTTTAGGGCGATGGTACGCTCTCATGTATGATTCATATATCACACAAATTCAATGGGTGCCTCGTTGCATCCAGGGGTTGAGCTTGTAGACTAATTTTAATAAGGCAATTTACTGTAACTGGATTTGATGGTCAGTTTGATGGTCTTGGCATCGATGAGCGATACGGAGCTGCATTGACGTAATGATGTTCACGCTAGCTTCTTAGCGACTCGAGCTGTTAAGCTCGTAAGTGAGGTGTGATAACCTGCAAGTGAGGCTCAACGGCCTGTCGATTATTGCTCCTACAGAGCTGTATTTATAGTAATATACACGTATGAACACATCAGATACTACGTGTTACACACACGTAGTACATACAAAATAAGACAATCTACACGTACGGGAGTACGTGTATGCGTACGTGAGTCAATCATTCGAGTCAGTCATATGCTGACTAATCATACACCTTAACATGACGAAAATGGTGTCGGATTCTAACCCCTGGTAGTCGTGCAGCCAATCACACTGGCCGCGTATGCGAAAATCGTCGGAAACGCTGATTGTGGCTGGTAGAAGCTTGTTTGACCCGTGCTGTGTGCTTTGTCGACAGCCACTAGATCGAACACGCGATTGTCCTATGCCCCACTCAGGAACCGCGGCCTACGCCGCCCCTGAAGAATATTGTCGGTACTTTCCTTTCACCTACCGTTTTTTTGGCGTATATAAGCGCCTACCTGGGATGAGATTGGCTTACCCCCCCGTACTTTCCACTACACACATAAAAAGATGTCTCAAGCTCCTTTGCCCGCCAAAACTCCCGCCGATCAAATTGATGTAGAAAACGTCCAAGGCGACATCATGTAGGTTACTCTTCCATCCATGAGTGGTCGTCGTTTGTTAATAGGCCGTTTCAGACTCGGTTTTCCCAAGAAGAAGGAAGTATTTGTATTCATGATGATCCTGAACTCAGGTAAACAGGTCGCGCGTCGTAATCCAACGATACAAATTCTAATACACGACAATCCAAATTTAGAAAAATTTAAGAAAACCATGTCTTCCGTCAAAATAACCACGACTGGCGACGTCATCCGGGCCCGCGAAGCCATTGCTAAAACTAAGCAAGCACAGTCAGGCAATTTGGTACCGCTCGCGTTGCTTAACATTGCCTTCTCTCGACATGGACTCGATGCTCTCAAGATCAAAGACGACCTCGGCGATGGTGTGTTTTCTGCCGGTCAACTCGCCGACGCCAAAAATCTTGGTGACGCAGGGATGATGGCCAGCGGCAAGTTTGATCCCGATTGGGAACAGGCCTTCAAGACCCGAATGGACGGTCTCATGATCGTGGCTGGAGAGTCTTGGGTCACCGTGAACAACAAGGTTACTGAAACTTTGAAAAAATTCGGAGACTGCGTTCGAGTAGTGTATCAACTGAAGTCTTCAGTTCGTCCTGGGGACGAGAAGGTGAGATTTAGTTTATGGATTGAACGAGTCTAATGAGATATCATAAATTTCACGTCAACAGGGCCACGAGCACTTTGGATGGTAGGATTTCGAGTCTCTATATTTTCACGAGTAGTCTAATTTACTCTCCTAAACGTCAGGGAGGATGGCATATCTAATCCTGCCGTTAAGGGCGTTGGTACCCCTCTGCCGGGGCAGCGTATTATCCCGCCAGGTATGACAGCACTACACAACGAACCATCAGTACCTTACCATTCATTAATCCATTTTAGGCATAATCCTTGCTGGAAAGACTGGTGACGTCGTCAAACGCCCCGACTGGGCAGTTGAAGGTAGTTTCCTGGCGTTCCGTCAGCTAAACCAGCTTGTCCCCGAGTTCGACGACTTCTTAGACAAGAACCCGATCGTTCTTCCCGGTCTCGATCGAAAAGCAGGCAGCGAACTTCTAGGAGCTCGCCTTGTCGGTCGCTGGAAGAGTGGTAGGTTATGCTTCGTACGGCAACTCTAGTGTCACTCAAGACTTTCGTACTCTACAGGGGCTCCTATCCAAGTTTCTCCTCTAAAGGACGATCCCGTATTGGCCAAAGACCCTCAGCGGAATAACAATTTTGTTTATCCTCAAGCGAAGGGCGAAGAAGGACAGACCGCATGCCCTTACTCCTCGCATATACGCAAGACTAATCCCCGCAACGATCTCGACAGCCTCGTACCTAAGGGTGTTGAGAGGGCTAGCATGATGCGGGCTGGAATTCCATTTGGTCCAGGTCTGTAGTGTTGTCCGAATCAGTGCCATCTCCCGGCAGCTCACATTTCGCATCCATCGTTCAGAGGTTACTGCTGAAGAGAATCAGGAGAAGGTGACGGAGCACGGGCGCGGGCTGGCTTTTGTTAGCTATCAAAGCGAACTAAAGGAAGGCTTCCAGTTTGTTCAAACCGGTGAGCGTTTTAGTCCTGAATTCATTTGTTTCGTACGCTGACACCACCATGATCCTTTTCAGCTTGGGCGAATAGCGAAAATTTCCCACCTCAGAAAACAGCACCCGGATCTAGCGCAATTGTTCCTGGATTTGATCCAATTGTTGGGCAAGCTAATGGAGCCAGTCGAACCACACTTACCACAGGCGGCGCCAAACTTTCGCTCCCTCAGGATTTTGTGGTCTCCCGTGGGGGAGAATACTTCTTTTCTCCATCTATTCGCGCTCTTAAGACTGTGTTTTCCAGCAAGTAAACTTGATCCCATAACCCCGCGCTTAAAAGAGCTTGTAAAGTCGCTACTAGTGTTTGAAATCGATCAGGTTGAAAGATATCCCAAAGAAGGGCCGTTTTTCGTGTTCTCAAGTCTGGCTCTGTGAGAGCGCGATAGAAAATCAATTATTGAACTTCGAGATAGGCAAGTAGGCGTTCTCTTTTTGGAGAGTAGGAGCTCTATCGGTGCGTACATCACATCACAACCGAGGCTGAAAAACCTGGACGCTAGACTGCTGACGGAGGCTACTTGACTCATATAATTACCAAGTCAGAGCTTAGCTCGTTTAGTCTCAAAACTAAGTCAAAGCACAGTTTATCCGACTATATCCGCTCAGGGCACTCACTGGTGCACTGGACACTGGCCGGGCCAGAGTTGGTAAACACGTTCTCGGGAGTCTGGGTTAGAGGATGTGCGCCAAGTGTCCAGGGGCCGTATAGAGAACAGAGTATAGCGTGATGGCCCCGTCAATCAACACGTTTGTCACTGTCCAACTGTCGGTTTGAGCGCCAGGTTGTCTCTGGATAATGTATGCGTTGTGATTCCGCCAGCAACTCTGAATCCCAGTGACCTAAGTATCTCGTACGTTCCTTAATGCCGGTAAAAGGTTTTGGAGTCGCAGTAATCGCGTCAATCGCTGCCCGGTTTGCAAAAGTCATTCACCTCAAATTTCATTTCACCTTGCTTCTGCAAGGTCACTCCCCCCCCCCCTAAAATGTCACGCAAAAATCTGCAAACCACGGATTGGCGCTTATTCTTCTGAGCCAGTCCGCGTCCAACTCCTCCGACAAGCCTCCCGCGCGACTCTTGCAACACATAGCGCCTTTTTGAAGTAAACTTCACCACGATTCTCTTGGCTTTGAGCCATGTCGTGCAACTAAAGTATACTCAAATTGTATGCTTAATTGACGGAGTCGTTGGACTAGCATTCGAACGGCCTTGCGCACAACGGCGTCGTTCCTATATTTAAAAGTCTACACGCTGACGAACACACTCAAACAAAACTACATAGGCCAGCGGATAAGTTCATTTGACTAGTAACGGTGTGCATATACATGGGTTACGGTTGCGTTCTATTTACTGATGGTGCCTTTCCTATGCCGAGCACGGGACAGTCTACTTGCGGCTCTAATCGTTAGGCAATAAATCAGTGACCTTGAAAACACCCAAGTAGTGTGCAACAGGTTTGCTGAATCCCAACTCCAGCGCACATCAGAGCACTGGCCGTAATATAGCCATGATCCCTGTCGCTCGTAGCAGGACTTGCCAGTTTTAACACGCAACGGGAATCCATTTACGACACAACTTTACGCTGCACCCTAGACGAGGGTTGTCTGCGTGCAACAAACTCTGCGCGGTCTGGCCAAGAGTTGAGTGTAGAGAATAGCCTGAATGTGGGTTGTGCTCCAGGCATCCAGGCGGCGAGAGCTTTGTCACCTTTCAAACAGCTTTTGTTTCATTTGGTCAGCTATTGAAACAATCCTTTGCCTATGTCAGTCGATATCTTGGTAGGTTGTATCTGGCGGCCGAGTCTCGGAACCTTATTTGAGGCCTCGACTTGAGACCACTGGCATTGTAGCTATATGCTATGTGTTAGCTTGCCCGAATCCAACTCGAGCATCAAGAGCAGTGTTAAGATATCTAATATCATCAGATTAAGCTTGCAAACGGCGAGTCCTCAACGGAAGCAAGGTCAGTGGCACGAACCGTGCTGCTTCTAGTTCCAGAGGTTTCTGTCTTTCAGAGCGACATCACGTGATCCAATTTCTCCCAAAAACGACCGTACTCAAATTGGTAATATTGGACTTTTCCTCGAGCAAAATATCAACAGGACGCGTGGAATAAGTTTTAGTCCAGTGTCCCGCTTCTTTTCTAGCTGAAGTCTTTGCTCGTGTCTCGTGAAGCAGACAAGCAACTCAGCATCTGGGGGAGCCGGCTCAATCAACAAAACTACTGTATTGAGCTTGGAGGCTGACCTAAGTGGCACTTGAACAGCTCTTGCGCAAGAGTGGGTGACAGGCCGTGCTTGAACGACTCAGCAACAGGTAACACCCGGATTGCACACCAAAGATTGTTGAAAGTGCCATATTGTAGAGTCGTTGAATTTCAAGGCTGGCCGTAGAGTACTTCTAAACCTCGATTATCTTATCCTTCGAAGTGAGAGCAAATAAGTTACTACATACCAACCAAGATACAAATATCACCTCAAGCAGCATCAAATGCCCAAACCTTCTTCGTCCCTTTCGTCAACCTCTTTTCACCGCCTCCCACAGGCCCTTCTGAGAACACGACCACTTTCCCGGCCCTTCCTGCTCTCCCAGCACGCCCGGCTCGATGAATGTAGTCCACCTCATTGCGGGGCTCGTCTACGATAAACACTGAGCGCACAAGCGGCGAAAAGTCCAGCCCACGAGATAAGAGCGACGTAGTGATCAGCACCCGCGGTTCCTCCTGACGAGAAAGTTGCTTTTGTTTGCCGGGTAGAGGTTTCATAAATGGTTCGATGTGTTTATTGCTACCACGCTCCCGGTTCTCGCTCTCGCTCGTCAGGCAAACGCATCGAACGCCTCGTTCCTCGAGAAACGTTCCGAGCTCCTCGACCTTCTTTGACCGATTACAGAAAATTACGACTTTACTCTTTTCCTGCCAGTTGGGGTGTAGGCGTGTTTCCTCGGCCCAGGTGTCTTGAAGCTTGCGCAGTACGGTAGGGTATCGGTTCCCTGGCCGTCTATCCCAATGAACATGTTCGGTTTGGAGAGACGCAGGGAGACGGTGTAGATCTGGAGTAGTGATTCGAGTGATATTGGAGTGATGTTGAGAAAGGTAGGAGGAGAGTTGAGCCGAGATAGTTGCTGTAGTAAGGACGAGGTTTGCCTTGGGAAGGGATTGAGTAAGCCGGGCGGACTGGATATCTTGGATGATGGCTTCGGTCCACACTGAGAAATCGGGATCTGTTACAGAACGGAATTAAACTTAACAGAGGTTGGATCGAAGGCCAATGTAGCGTACCAAATAACACATCTGCTTCGTCCACCACGAGCCACTCGATTGCTGCAAGACTCATTTTGATTTCCCTATGAACCTCTCGCCTCACAAACTCGTCGTCTCCCGGCCGTTTTGGTCCAACACTGTGTCGTCCCCCAGGTCGAGTCAAATCGAGTATTTTCGCAGGAGTCCCAATCACGATGTCCACGCTACGAGACCCTTGAGCGGCCGGAGCGTCTACCCTGAATTCGCCAACTTCATTTGGGGGTACATTGGTCGGTACATTTGATTGTGAGGGCATGGCTCGTGCTAAGAGCGATGCAGAAGACCCGCTTGAGACGCATACGGAGCGGAGTTTTGTGTCTGGTGCATGTGTGAGCTGAGAGAGCATTGATTTCATTTGACGGGAGAGTTCGTGGGTAGGAGTAAGGATTAATGCTCG
>WSTH01001940.1:0-10041 GCA_019616345.1 Ceratobasidium sp. 395
CTGGCTAGGAGCGCTGAGTGGGGGATATGAATCCCAAGAAGGGTGTGAAGATTACTACACAAGGGGGCGGTACTCCCTGGTTACTGATAGCAGGTCCTCGCTTTTGACTATTACGAGGGTCACCCTGGATCTATCGTTTCACCAGACCAGCGCTTGTCCCAAATGAGTTCTCAACAGAGATGAAGAGGGGTGCGATGAGGACGGATGGTTTGACAGCGATGAAGGCTGCCCCGGCGATCCGCAGAAGAACTTGACCTAATGTCAGAGTCCTCTAAGATGTGATAAACGATAAGCTAAGTGGTATGGGCAACTGATAGCCCAGTGACCAAGTGGATGTAAGGAGAACTGTATTGACGAAGAGGTCAAGTTCTTGGTCTTTAACCTCGAACTTGCCCTTGGTTATATACAACTAGGAACACAGCCTTGTATCTACGTGAACAAACTAAGAAGCGAACCGAGTCATACAGGTATTTGATATGAGAGTTGAAATACAGGATGACTAATCGTTCTAGAAGATTCTATGATCACGTGACTCATGACTAATGAACCCTTAATGACAAAGAGATGACACATCCTTACAAATGTTCTATAAAAGGTATGTGTCTAAAGAAAATATAATAAAATGAAACACAATAGGTGGAAGCGTGTCAAGTCATGACAGTGTGGTGGTTAACTTGGAGGTCTGCGGCGAGATGCTCTCAGAGGCTTCGGGTGATCATTGTCAGGATCGTCGGGCGAGGTTCTTTAATTTAACTTATTGAAGTTTGTACCAAATATAGTAATATGATCTCTATTAACTATCTACGCGGGACTAAATATGGAAACCTCTGTGACATGGTCGGGGCTAGGTCGGACTTAACGTGACTGAAGTCGGGACCCCGACATTGTCCCGACTCTGTCCCCGGCTCAAGTCCCGGCCAAGTCCCGACCAAGTCCCGCTCAGTCCCGCTCAGTCCCGCTCAGTCCCGTTCAGTCCCGTTCAGTCCCGGCTGTTAAACGTGTGACCGAGGGGCGGGACTAACCATAGTGATCCCCGGTGGCTGGATCGTCCTCTCCTCGCGCCACGCCACTTCCGCCACGTGATTGCCCCGGCGCCTTTGGATCACAGCCACCTGGATCCTCCAAATTGAATTACGGCGGCTTAACCTCCTTCCCCTTAGTCACGCCATCGAGTGTATCGTAGAACGACCACCTGACAAGTGCCTAGTGATCTTGGTAAGTCAGGCTCTCGCCATTCAATAATGCGACTTACCACTAGTTGATTTCCCACTGGAATCTTGGGCTTCTCGTCCGACGCCCGACGCCTGTACGCAGCGACAATCGCAGGTAGAACCGCGCCGCCGCTAACTGGCACAAAGGATTGGACGTCTGTAATGGGATCAAACTGAAGATTGAGTGTTACGACTGACTTTGGAGTGACGGAGCGTCAGATGCGACGCGAGCGGGCCAAACGGCGGAACTGTCATGACTTGACACGCTTCCACCTATTATATTTCATTTTATTATATTTTCTTTAGATACATACCTTTTATAGAACATTTGTAAGGATGTGTCATCTCTTTGTCATTAAGGGTTCATTAGTCAGAAGTCACGTGATCATAGAATCTTCTAGAACGATTAGTCATCCTGTATTTCAACTCTCATATCAAATACCTGTATGACTCGGTTCGCTTCTTAGTTTGTTCACGTAGATACAAGGCTGTGTCCCTAGTTGTATATAAACAAGGGCAAGTTCGAGGTTAAAGACCAAGAACTTGACCTCTTCGTCAATACAGTTCTCTTTACATCCACTTGGTCACTGGGCTATCAGTCGCCCATACCACTTAGCTTATCGTTTATCACATCTTAGAGAACTCTGACAGGAACGGCTTGAGCAGCTTGGAGTTGGGTGGTTTGCAACGTATGCAGACCGAGCTCGAGTTGGACCAAACGTGCCGTATAAGCTGTGAGTGAATCATTTAACCCGTCGATGCATTCCGACTGTGTATTACGATTCTCCCTCAGACTCGCGTTCTTCTTTTCCAGCCGTGTAATCGTCGCCTCGTGGCTATAGACCATGCGCCGCAACTCGTTCATATCGCGTTCGCGAGACAAGGAAGCAGGGGGTTGTGAAGGGTCAGCTAGTGCGTGTTAGCCAGCGCATATAACATCAGCTTTGTACTCACCTTGATTCTGATGCGCGCGTTCCTTTCCCTTGGACTGAACGTGTTTAACGGGCGACGAAAGATTGACTACTAAAAGGTAAGTTTGAACCCCTGGTTGAGAAATAGAGGCTTACCATCAGAGTTTTCGAGTTCTTGGTCTAAATTGTCCCAAGCGGACCTTGTTTCATTCGGCGTCTGACGAGGGGTTGGGAGACAGGTACGGCCACCTGGTTTGACCTCGCATTTGACTTATTTGCGGTGTTCGCTGGGCGGGTTGGTTGAGGGTGAGCGGGTGGAGGATTGGGGGCGAGTGGAGGATTGGGAACGGGCTGGCGGTTTCCCGACGGGAACTTGAACGCCGACGGCTTTGTGGGAGCGATATGCATCCTAGGCGGCGGATTAACTACGTCCTCTTCCTCGCCGGAGAGCTCGTACCCTCCGACTATCATAGTCTTCGTCATGGTGAAGGGGGAAACGGGGGGAATTTTCCCGGTTCAAGGTCAGTCTTATAGCTAACCCACATCGAACGATTGAACTTACCTTCTAATGTCGCAGATGTCCGCATTTAGGTAGCCGCCGTGCGCCGCCGACTCGACGGCAGGGCTCGATTTCCCGAGTAAGTAATGATATTCCTAATTTGGACATTCAAAGCTGAAGCTGGCCCTAGGTGATTGACTCGGGTTTAAACGGGACTTAGTAGTTTTGAATCATGATTCGACTTGTAATATAACCGCTCATAGTCATAATTTACATCTTAAGAATAATGCTGTAGAATCGCTATATCAGAATCAAGAATCTTGCCTGATATATGCTGATATCACCGAACAGATTCTTTAAATACCTGAATGGAACATAAGTTTTACGATTCTCGCAGATTCTGATAAGATATTTCAAGAATCTTTCGGCCCGAGTTCCAGTGATACATATCTTTTTGATAGAGTCTGTTTCAGGGGTTCGTTCACTCAGGGGGAATGATATATTTATATATTTGATACATGTCTTATCCGTACATATCTTGCCAGAATACCGTTTTTCGTCTCTCAGCGTTTATTTTTTGATCGGCTCTGACTTTTGAAAACCACCATAAGAAAGGCAAGTAGAATATTTCGCAACCTTGCATGTATTACTCTTGTTATCTACATGTTTCTTTGATGGCACACGGCACGCTTTCCACTAGCCACGGTGTTTGTGCTTGTGTCTGCGCTTGTCTCGTGTACGAGTTTGATCGCTGCGTCAACTTGTGGAGCAGAGGCGCAAGAAGTAGGGAGTGCACAACATTTCCGAAAACCCTGTATATGAGGAAGTAACAGAATGCAGAAGCATATCAATGCCGGTGCGACCAAACAAGAGACTCACCGCAGGTAATCACTTCAAGGTAGTACGTGTGGCCCCCGCTCGTTCCTCGTACGGTATCCTCCATCAGGAAAATGTGGATATCTAATTACAGGCTCACTTTTTAATTTGGTCTAATTATTGCACTTTTTCTAATTTGGGCTAATTGAGGATAATTGATGATAATTGGGCATAATCCACCTTTTTCATGCAGTAATGGCTTCTGTCACACTCCAGGGGTGCTTACTAAGCCTATACAGACGTCCATGCAAAAAAGAACCTGGGGTTGGAAATCATAATCCACCAATAATTGGCGATAATTGGCGATAATTTGGCCTAATTAGAGACCCCAAGTTCTAATTTGGTCTAATTTTTTCTTATAAATGGGGGGGAGTCGGTAATTCCCCTAACCCAATAATTAGACCTAATTAGACCTAGTTAGAGCTATCTAATGATCCAGGTTTTTCCAGATGTCGCGAACCGGTTTTCCATGCAGTAACCCCGTTTCTTCACGCACAGACATACCGCCAACCATGGACTCTCGTCTGACACACCCGCTAGTAGCTTACGGTTCTTGTCCTCGAAGCGGGACAGACCTCGCGTACGAGTGCTACTTGATTGCGCAGAGAGCTGTACGTTGATTGGCGCTAGAGCTGAGAGAGCGCAGAAGGAGGCATCATGAACGACGCAACGTAAAGGCACTTTAGTGTAAGAGTATTGTCCGGGTGGAGGAGAAACGGATGGGGAGAGCACTGAGGAGTATGATGAGTTGAGAGTTTAACGCGGATGCGAGTCATGGTACCTTTCGAGAAGCTGGCCAAGGGAGTAGTGGGATAGGAGCGAGGAGTAATTCCCCAGTGGTCAAATTGGGATGTTTGTTAACCAGCTCGTTGTCTTCGTTCAGTGCTCAGCCCAGAGCCGATTAGACCGAGTCCTGTCGAAGGTGCTGGAGTGACTCACCGATTAGAATGAGTAGCCAAGAGCTGCAGATTAGATGTCCGGGTGGGGACTCGACGCAACAGCACGCTCTTGGCAAGCGACGCCAATTTTGTGAAGCGGGTTACACAAGCGAGTCTAAATTACGAGATAGCCAGGTTCACAGCAGTGGCTCAACGATCAGCCAGCAGCTCACAAGCATATAGATGCATGGCTGGAGTCCTAAGTCATACCTCCACGTCGAGTGACTTGCAGGCGACAGAAGTCCAAATGAACGTCGCGCGATCACGTGGTTGTAACCATCCTAGTTCAGAGACATGGGCGCTTGTAGTTCTACCATAAGCGCTCGCCGACCTGGCAAGTCTGCTTACGCTATCCCACCACAGGATCTGACTCTCTTGACAGCCCAGATGTGTCAAAATTCAACATTTTGCCCTCTGCGGTTCCCCTTTCAACATCCTTTACCCCTTTCGTGAATTTCAAGTGTCCACTTTCGATCATAAGAATGATAGAAACTCACAAGAAAAAACTCAAATTTCCATATGTCGAATTTCAACATGTTGGCTTTGTGCAGAGACTACAGTATTGAGAAACTCCAGTAACCCATAAAATCATTGTATCTCCCAACTATACACTATTCGCACTGTCATACAGAATTATATTTGCACATTGGGCAATGTCTCCCAAATTGTTGATATCGGGAAGCTCCGTGGCTCGCTCGATTACGCGGCTATCACGTAGTGCCGTAAACATATCGCTGCCTGGATTATCTGAGCTAGGAGGCATCGCAAAGGCACTGGTTGAGAACTGGAAGGTCAGCTACAACAGGCACTAAGTGCCTTTCTGGTGTGGCGAGTCGCTAGCCTCTGATGTTGCATACACATCAGCAAAAACCAAATCCAGCAGCTAGCGCTACAGTTGCTACTGTAGCACCATGTAATGGGGGGATACCTACGGTTGCTTCCGTAGTACTACGTAGTTCTACGCAGCATCTGGTAGCAGCTGTAGCAGGCTGCTCTAGGGCTTCTTCCTGCTCAAAATTTGGCCAAAAACTATCGCTACAGCTGCTGCTGGATGCTGTGTAGCACTACGTATTTCTACAGTAGCAGATTGTAGCAGCCGTAGGTATCCCCCCATCACATGGTGCTACGGGGGCAGCTGTAGCGTTAACTGCATGATATTGTAATTTGCTGACGCAGATAGTAAACCGCAACAGTAACGACTTCGCAGAGCTAGCTGCGCAAGTGGAGGGTCCTTGCAATCTTATACATGATCTTCGCGTGGCAGAACGTTCCGATCTTACCGAGGCGTTGAGGTAAGTAGACGTGGGTAGAATGGCGTTGGGTGATATGGGATCGTTACCCTCGTGATCAGGAGGCTGTATGAGATCAAAGATCTACTGAACGAGGAGATCAAACGTTAGTCGCGTCCAGGAGTACTAGGCGCCGAACAGAAGCAGCGCTTGCTGGACAGCTTGAGTCGCGAGGTTGACAGGACTGTGGAAGCTCTCTTGGTCAGTTACTCCAACGCAGTTTTCATTAAGAGCTGATAGGAATTGCAAGCTACGATCAACGCTCGTGCAAGCTCAGTCTGATAAGCATAGCCCAATGGAGAACGTACGTCGTACTTGATTCTTGTGCGCCTTCTCCAAGTCATGTCCTAGTAGTTCCAGGTGATTCCAGTTCATGAGATCACCGATATGCATCAACGAACGCTTGGCGAGTGTTGTGGCCTATGCCGCTCGGTCAGCCCCAGGAGCTGGCGTGGTCGAGTTGGAAAGACATGAGTGATATACAGGCATCCATCAGGTAATGAGACACCATCACGTGCTGAGACACCCTCCATCCTCGACCGCAAGACGGTCAGCTTCCTCCCTGCACGCCAACCTTGTAAGTGGAGTAGGGCTCCTGGGCAAGCTAGTCGCGGATCCAAAGTCTATATAAGGGTTAGATGCTGATTCCGCACAAATCTTGAGCCCAAGCGGTCAAATCACCCGTCTTAGTGCGGAATGTCAACTTACATTACCGGGTCTCAAACTAAGTATATATGAGCAACCAATTCACTGAGGATCCTCCAAAGTATGACTGGAGGCTAGTCTGAACATAAATACTCTGTGCCACGGGGACAATCGCCTTGTGCAATTCGTCAGTGATGGAAAAAAATGTGCACAAAGACCAAAATACGTAGAGTCTGACCTTCCTATTGGGCATATATAGGCAGATTAATGCATAAATACTACGTAGACTGAGATGGAAGCATGTGTACAAAGCTGGTAAGAAGTATTGGGGAAAGCCGTGTGGTATGCTGTGGATGATTGTAGGTTGGAACAGTTTTGTCACGAACCACTCGAATCGCCATCTTAAGTTCGCAAACGAGCCTTATATGAATAATATACACATATTGCGTGCACCTTGAAGCCCCATCTCTACTCGCAAGGTCGGTGCGCAGGGGGGAAACTTATAATCTTGCTGTCGAGGATGGAAAGTGTCTCAGCACGTGATGGTGTCTCATTACGTGATGGATGCCTGTATAGAACATATCGCCCACCCTCTGGTGATAGTAATGCCACAAAGGTGTTACTGATATGCTAGGAGCTCACAGTAATAGCAGGCTGACAGTTCCAGATGCAAGGCTATAGAAAGCGAGCTGAAACATCTATCCCGGTGTTTGTATGCACTCCCGATCTTCACTCTTAGCTATATGTACACAACTCTAATCAAGCTGCGATATGAAGGCACCCGAACGTTGCGAGTGTGATGGGAATCACGAGAGGATACGACGGTGTCAACGGCTACGTCCTTGCTACAGGTGAGCTACAGCTTTGTCTTGGCATGCATTGGGAAACTCGTTTAGCTATGTTTGATCTATATGGAATGTCACTATACCAGTTTATGATCCGGGTACACTCCGGAGATAGTCTGGTCAGATGTGTGGGTCGAAGCATGTGTGGTAGCTTAACCTGCTCATTCAAACCACGCAACCTAGATCCAAGGTCGCGAGGTAGGTCGATGTAGTAGCATGATCCTGTAGCCTGGGCTTATTATGCTGGCGCCAACGTGATTGAAGTACGCACTAGCAGCCGCTGAGGAGGTTTTCCAACAGTTCTATATCATGGTAATACAACAACAGTGCGCTAGCTAGGACTGAGAAACTGACCCAGGCTTGCTTTTCCAGCACGGCGACGTTACCGTCAAACCTAACGGGCATCTTATTGTGTCACCTATGCTTAGTGAGGGTACCAACTCCAGGTACTTCAGGCTCGTAAGTTCTGACGAAGGTTGATTAACGCCTTGGCAAGCAACTTGATCTTCATTTGGACACAACCAGGCTCCATACCTTTATGGCGAAACGTCAAATACAGCTACCCTGTTGATACTGGATATTTACAACGCTAACAAACAGTCCGCCCATCCGGAACTTGCTGCCTTTCTGAGTGATGTTGCGATGTTAGGCTGGCAGACATTTACAGTGCTGGAGGTTGCGCGTCTGGCGACCAAGTACAAGCTCTTACCGAGGAAAACCACACATTTCTGGGGGGTGGTGAGCGTTCCCCCATTGACCATTAAGCCTGGTGACATCGGCTATACTGCGAAACGGAGTCAAGGGATTATTTGGACTCCAACTTGCGAGCTAGAACAATTGAGAATTGACAGTGATGTGCGTAGTTAGATTCATTGGTTTATCTACTTGGAGTGGGTACTAACAGGCGTTACTCATAGATTACTCGGTATTTTTCCGACTGTGACTGCGACCCTATCCCATACGGGAGAAGTCACACTGAGAGCAGCCAGTGGATAAGGTGAGTGCTCGCAAGGCACAGCGTGCATCACAAAGGAAAAATGCGCTGTGTTGCGGTATCAGCTTGCTTGTGTGCGATTGTGTACATAAATATTTTCATTGGAGAGCAAGAAGGCACATCGAAACGTCAAATGAGTGCGCAAGGCAAGGACGAGCATCCCTGCGTGATCGCGGGATGGAAGTGGGAGACGCACGGTTTTGTACATTGATCCACCGCATATAGTGCTACGATCTAACGGATTTAGCACACAGGTACTTCTGCACATTTCCATGTATATTATTGTCAGACTAGGCCGATCCGGCCACCCAAGCTGTTGTACTTCCACCGTAATCCATCTATACACACTGACCCTCGGGCATTCTGGGGGTTTCTGAGCACCAGCGCCGACCCCAGATCTCCCGGCATAGAGCAAGCAGAGGCGGGGCTGGAACTTACCTGTCGAGTGTAAGTGGGCCTCCGCGTCTCCGTTGTACATAACAATGCACTCACGTGCGATACGTCGCAGTTATCATGAGACGATATGCTTTGCGGATTTTTGGGACTACAAGTACAAGAAGATGCTGCAGTCAGGTCTGGCGTCGATACCTGGTGACTATCCGGGATCGTATATCGAGGAGGTCGAGCAGGATGAAACGGCCTAACGTATTTTGTCTGTACCCACAAAAACACTCAAAAACAGTGTTTTCAGACACCCATATCTCCACAACGGCAGCACCTGGCCTCACGCGTAAGTGCTCGCTGTACTCGCAGAGTATAGCGCTACGTCAAATATCACTACAGCTAAGCTGTAGCCTGCCTCAGTGAGTGACCTGAAAACCACCCCCTCTACCATTTTTCCCCTCTTGTCACAACTACGTACCTCTGCATGGTTCTGACTAGTTCAAAATGCGCGTATTATACTATGCTATGTATGTACATTTTTGTGTAATTTCACTGATAGATGCCGCTGGTCTACAGCACTGACACGCATGCTGCATCAGTTTTGTGAGCCAGTGTAGAACTAACGTAGGAATCTGTTTGAGCTCAATTTTAATCAATGATGCTCACGGAGAGCTTTGGCGCGGACACGAGTTTATTAGAGCAATGCGTTGAATTACTAGATTGTCTATACAGAGATGTAACCCTAAGGTTGAAGAGACAGAAGTAAAAGGTAGACTTACAAGTACCGAGTACAGATACTGGCTAGCTCGCGGCCGGCATCCTTTACTGGGACCTCTCGGAATAATTCATTTGAAGTGGACTAAAAACGCTTGTCCCATTTACGGAGAAAAGTGAGCGGCTGATTCCTTTTGGAGTGGGACCGGAATACAGACTCAGTGCAAAGCCCAGTCCTTAGTGAGTCAGGCCGGTAATGGTGACGAAGCAGGGAGTTGCTCCATATCAGCAAAGGTAGGCTGCCAGGATATCTAATTCTTTCTCTTGCGAGTATAACTGGAGCAGGGCTTTCTGAGCACCAGTGGCGGCCTGCACTCCCCTTCAGCATTATTGACAGAGGTGGGATTGGTGCTTACTTATCGAGTGTATGTAGGCTTTCGCGCCGATACTTTGCATACCAGGCACTAACACGCTCACAATATCTCGCCGTGTTTATAAAACGGTGTACTTGTCAGACTATTTGGACTACAACTGCTAGTACAAGAAGACGCTACAGTCAGGTTTAGTATCGCACCCATGTCAGCAGTCGTTGTTACGACGACTCGACCCTCGTCGTCGCAACGACGGTAACTGGTTGCCGACCCTCGTCGTGTCGACGACTCGGAACAACCGGTTACCATACTACGAAGAGGGTTGTCTCGCCGACAGTATAGTAGTTTTTGACTTTACGCAATT
>WSTH01001941.1:0-10038 GCA_019616345.1 Ceratobasidium sp. 395
CAGGCTCGGCGCTTAGCACCGGATACGATCGCATACAGCCTCGCCGTCAAACCCGTCCATCGCAATTTATTAGAAACCTTTGATTTACTCAACTATGATCTCATTGACCCGAGCCGTTGAGTATCAGCTACAACTGTGAGCTCGGCCGGATGCCAGCAATGACAATGTGCGCAGTATGATTGCACTTCCAGTTCAGTGTTTTGGTTTGACTTATTTGGCTCTCTAAATGTCCGCCTTACAGCTCTCACGTATGGGCGCAAAGAACTGCCTCACAGGTGCCCCAGGATGCACTCTGCCACGTCCGAAATGGCTCTTCTGCATGACGCACTCGGCCTACCGCAATTTTAGGACATGTTGAACCAAAGGTATAATAGCTTAGAACGCATGACGCTCCGAACGAGGAAGCCATCTCTAATTATTCACTTCAGCTCATATCTAACATTCGCACGGAGAAGAGGGTTCGAAATTAATTAAAACATCCATATGCTACAGCTCCACCGCAGATTCCGTCGTTCGCCGAAGCTGTGAGTAACCTCAGTTGTAACAGCGGTGCATGGTGATTCAGCCGGGCACAAATGTCCTATTTCTTCTAGGCCTAGACAGGAAAGAGAACTCTCAAATCACTGACGTAGAGCCAAGGCACGAAAGCAAGACACACGAAGCACATAGTATATTCATGTTTGGGGCTAAGGAGTCCAAACAGCCGACCTCAACTGAACAAATAGCATGCCGAAGGGGCTCAAACGATTATCCCTAAGAACTATCTTTGGTCGGCCGACCCATCTTTGTTCTGATGCCTGTTCTTTAGAAGTGCTTTACTTAGGTCCTTTTGGGAGATTTCTTTAAAGTTCATTTGAGCTCCTCGTGGCGTTCCCAGATCAGGAATTTGGTGTTCCTGCTCAAAGTCGATTGCATGTACTTACTCGGACATTGGCATGGAGATTACAAGTAGCAATACTATTTCACTAACAAGGCTGCCAAGATTTACTCTTTGGATTTCGGGAGTCGTACTGTTCTAGGTGATGGCTGAGCATATATGGTGGATTTCCAAAGCGATGAGCTCTAATAAAACAAAGCGGCAAGCCGAACCGTGCAATACATATATCGATAGCACATAAAACCACTGTCGGAGTCAGTTAGTACACGCACTCAAATCCAGGAGAAGCCAACTCACAGAGGCAAAACGGTAAACAGATCACTCTGACTCTGATTTGGGGGTAAACGCGTGATCGAAATCCTGTAAGGGAGGCAGACCTATAGCGGATATCACTGCCTTCAAGCTTTCTAAAGCGGCCGGCGCCGAGCCACGCAATTGTTCAGAAATCGTCGAGTTAGCTTGTAATCTCGCCTTGTAACCGGAGAGTTTCTCCTTCGTGGCCTTGTGTTTACTCTTCTCGTTGGAATACTTCAATCGGTTCCTCTCTAGGGATTGTTGAGCAGTTTCGAGCTCTGTTCGCGTTTGTTCAAGTTGTGTCTTGAGGTCGTCTGCTTCATTGCGTGCCTCCTGAAGCAGGGAACTGGACGCTCCATTTTGCTCGATTTCGGATATTTTGATTTTTAGCTTGTGAGCGCCGTCCCACGCCTCCTCGAGTTCCAACTCCCGCTGTTTAAGCAGAGCCTCGCGCTCCTCAGCAGCAGCCCTGGCGTTTAAGACTAGGGCTTCCACAGCTTCCAACTGGCCGCGCAATTTCTCTGGTGCTTCCTGCTGTTGCTGCTGCTTGGTGAGCTCCTCGAGCAGTCGTGCTTGCTCGGCCTCGGCGCGCGATACGGCCGCTTCCGCGACACTTTTCTGTGTCAACGCCTCGCGTCGAGCCTCTTGTTCCGTCTGTAAAGATTGTGCTGTAATGGTCTGTTCGGAAACTGCGAGGTCTCGGGCCGTGTTGGAGGCGCTCAACTGGGCTTCCAATTGCTCGATACGCGCTTGCATCCATTCGGTGGACGGAGGAATTGAACTCCTCGTATTTGATTTGGCAGGGGTCGGCTCCAACGGATGCTTGCTACTACTCCCAGCTTGATTGGATCCTAAATGCCATTGTGATACAGTAACATGATGATTTGTAAGGTAATCACTTACCAGATGCAATTGACTCTGCACGAGGACTATCTTTACGCTGCCTTTTCACGGGTGGTTCGTCTTTAGATGGTTCGGCGTCCGTACGTCGTGAGCGTAGTGGGGGTGATGATACTAGCGCAGGCAACCCTCCCGAACCTGAGGCAGAATCTAAAATGGCACGTCCCAAACCGAATAAGTGAGATCGACGCCATAACTTCAGGAGCGTGTGTATCACTAAGTACCTTTTAGCTGGTCAAGATACCGCTTTGAATGAATTCCTTTATCAAAGGCATCTCGAAAATTTGGTCCAAGCGGGTGTGCGATCAAGGACTGAGTTGTCCAGAATGAATCCGGGGCCTGACGAGCCGAGCTTGCTAAAACATCCTCGGCCATAGCAGGCGATTCGAACATCACTAGCGCATTGTTGAGGCGAGAGTTACCAGGTTCGTCAGACGCCCATTCATACACCGCTATACTGCCAATAGAGGCTATGAGATGCCACGGAAGTATTTTCTGTCGGCTCACATTTTGCCAAAAACCCTCAGAAAACGACGTAGATGCTGCTGTGGTGGAAGGCTGTCATGAGCGAGCCTAGAGCCAATGTGTACAGTTGATCGCTCTGCAACCGTCTGCATGGTTATAGCCTATATTTTACTCTGCAAGATGAGAAGATGGTGGTCATCGAGACAAGCGCCCGTCTGACAAAAATTATTCCATAGCAACTAGTGTCACGTCCTCCCACAATCCCTACAATGACTTCACCTGCTAGAAAGATGTCTTATGGTTCGTGACACAAATAGCTTAATATTGCTTTCCGAGTGTAATCTCCACAGTTCGCCTTGGCCAATCCGGCCTCAAGGTCTCCAAAATCATCCTTGAAACGATGAGTTACGGCAGCCCTAAATGGCAAGGTATGTTGATACTTAAGGCCAGTGTTTCATTCGACAATAAATTGACGATTTGACTATACCTAAGAGACCAGAACAAGCAGACGAACTGCATGACAATCAGAGACTACGCGATACAGGGTAAAGACAGAACAACGTACCTCAGCAAGCATAAAAGCAGGCTGAGGACGGACATTGCAAAAAGAACAACTATCTACCACACGAATAAGGGTGAGAACGCGAAGACACAAACAGAACCACGCCAGGGAGAAAGGAGTCGCGCATACAGCCGGGCCAGGTGCTTCCTGGGCTCAACATGTAACGGCGGAAATAAGCTATGAGTAAAGACAGAGCGTACACGATACGGTGAGCAGTCCGAGATCATGAAAAGGTCGCGGCCGTGGATTAAAGGTCGAAAGTAGAGACGTAGAGGACGGAGCATAAAACCCGGATTTTTGCAAATGAATGCAGCATAGCCGCTCTGCAAGCGCAGGCCTTACAACGAGGTCTTGCGAAGCCGCGTTGATCTCCGCAGGCCACCATTGTCTTTGGGCACAACCCGCAAGATTGGAGAACAGTTAGATATACATCGGCTACCCTGGAGTTGGTCACTCACCTTCTGGCCACAGACTTTCTGAGCGGTTTGGCGAGGGGCTCCGGGCACGTTTTAGACCGGTAGTTGGGGGGCTGTAGACTTGGCGGTAGACTTCATAGCTGCTGAGTGGTTGTTCTGTGTGGCGGTAAATAATGCCATATTTGAGGCAGCCACTCTTCCAGCCTCTAGCTGGGTGGTGTGGGGCGGTGCTAGCAAGTCGCCGGTAAAACCCTATTTGATCTAAGACGATCTCTCGGCGCTCCCAAACCTCTCGGCATTCCTTTGCAAAGAGCATATCATCCAAGGTAATACTCATAGACTTCCGAGTGCAGGAGTTTTGACTGGGTGGCTCAGGCGTCGCACGCCCATCTGCTTGCTCAGACTCCTCTTCGGAAACCTCCTCGTCAGAGGCCTGCTATATACAATTGTTAAATAGTAGTAATGTCTATGACTTAACACTTACAACCGCTCCTATCTCGCCCGTGGACTAGGCCAATATAAACAAAAGTGAACAGACTAAAAATATTGCAAAGGCTCACATCGGAATTATACTTGATTTTTCGCTTGCGACAAAAATTTTCCCAATTATTCACTCTTCGAGGTGAAGTCGCCCCCTCGGTCGCCCCCTCGGCAAGGAGCCGATAGAACTTCCTCTCACTCAGGACATAACCTTTGCTGTGATAGAACTTGATGCTCTCCAGAACGTAATCCGAATCCTCCGGGGAGAAAACCGCACGCTTGACCGCAGTATCCGTAGACTAGGTCAAAGTAAACAAAAGTGAACAGACTGAAAATATTGCAAAGGCTCACATCGGAATTGTACTTGATATCTCGCTGGTTGCAAAAATGCTGCCAACCTGCGTGGGTTCGAGATGAAATCTTCTTTAATCGAGATGGAGTCGGCCTCTCGGCGAGGAGTTCATGGAACATCCTCTCACTCAGGACATAACCTTTGCTATGATAGAACTTGATGCTCTCTTGAACGTAATCCAATTCTTCCAGGAAGAAAAATTGCTTGGCCACAATCACCTTCACCTTGTTCTTATCTTTGAATCCCGAGTCCTCGTCCTCTGAGGAACTGGGCGACTCTTCGTCAGTCTCCCCGCTGTCGATCTTTGGGTCAAACGTTGTGTTTTCCTTGATAGGCTTACTACAGGTTTCAGAATCAAAGAACGAGACAAAAGCATTGGTTGACTGACCGTTGTGCAAGTAATGCCTTCCTCCCTCATATAACGATTCCAATTCCACGAGCTAGTAATCCCAGTTTGCTTCTCTAGCAAATCGCAAAATTCATTTTTTGTCTGGAAAATCTGACCACGGTCTTGATGGCATTTAAGGCTTTGCCGCATATATAGCCTGTTCCTGTAATCGAAATCGGGTCCTGGTTTCGGTGGATCGGGGAATGGACAAGGGGACTACCAAGCAGAATGTTATTAATGATCTCACGAACCAAGGCCACCAACTTACCTCAATAGACGGTAGAGTATAAGTAATTGATTTGAGTTCAAGGAAGCGCCGCCATGCACGGTATGGGCGGTGTGGGGCTCCATCGGCTATTTTCTCGGCGAATTCTATCTGAGTCAAGAAAAGACGCTGACTCTGCCACTCTTTCTTCCGTTCTTCTACGTAATCTTCGTCCCCTTTTTTGAACTGAGGACGTTTACAATTTTTTGGTCTCCTGGACCAATATTTGGCAGACTTCTTGGACGACTCTGCAGCAGCCAACGAATCTTCTTCTTCGGTAGTTGGGTATGCATCTTCTCCGCTAATCGTTGAGTATACATTTTCGTCGGTGGTTGGATATGCATGTTGTTCCATAGTCGGATCCGCATCTTCGGGAGTGTGGCTCCCAGGGGCATCGCCGGCGTAGTTTGAGGTCAGAGTATCGGGATTGTCTTCGGGCAACAAACGGAAAACTAGTTTGACGAAATGTGGACCAGAGGTAATGTTACACTCCGATGAGCTGATTTGCTTTGGTCTCAAAGGTAAGACTTACGGTGTTTCATGGTTGGACTCTCGGCCACTTGTGTAGCCACGGGAGTTGAGAAGTAGCGCGATGGATGTCACGTGATGGTTACTCTTACATTGATACGTCATCGGGAGAAATGAGCCCAACTATCGAGAGATTCTCAGCGGTTGAGCTTTTGGGGACAAGTAGACATCATCGTCTGACTCTCTTCGCGGTATGACGGGGACTCGAGGTTCGAGGGGACCTGGACGGCTGATTTTAGCTCACGAAGTAGCGGAGCCAGCCCGTCCCGAAGGGGCGTGGGTATATTAACTATAGCGTACAGGCAAATGTGAAACCGAGGGTAAAGTGAAGATGAAACAGAGACACAGAAATAGCTCGTGGCATTAAGTAAACTACAGGCATGCTTTACACCGGTTTAGTTGAAATTAAACTAAGAATGGCGTCTTTGTGATTAACAAGGATATGTATCTTAAGGGATTCATGACTTTTGAAACCAGACTTGCAATAGTCGCAGTACAGGAGGCCGGATTCTGTGAACTTTGGGCCCAAGATTGTGCAGTAAAACTGAAAGCGGATGGCTAAAGAGCGAAAGTCGACACGGTCATCCGGCGGTAAAAACAACGGACCAGCAATTTCGGTGAATCCACCGTAATTCCCGAGGAACGTGTCCAGCCCATCTAGTGTCATCCGTATAGGGAGAGGGATTTGATGGATTGTCGTGCCCAGCCCTATTCCCTGGAGATGCCGTAGGCCACGTATAGAGGTAAGTAGTCGCACGTCACGTCCCATATCAGATAAAATCATAGGCAGGTCCTCGGGGGTTATTTCCTTGGGTGGTCCTGACTTGCAAAACTCTGACTTGCTAATATCAAAGTGTGTCTAGCAGATCAAGGTGAGTTTGGTTTATTTTTTTTGAGCATTAACAGTTACATACTGGGCGGAGCAAAAGAAGATCCTTCTTTTCCGGGTCTTTGAAATAGAGCAGCCGATTGTGTCGAATCTACATTAAAACCTGTATATAGTCTCAGGGTTGCTATCTCAAAGGGAAGTAACCTACCTGCAGCATATGTGCATGTTTTGGTCGATCGGAATGGAGCTGAGTAAATTTAATGTCGAAACGACGCGTTACTTCTGCGAGCAAATTACTACAAAGCATCTCTTTATCCTCCCTAGGCGGGGTATTGATGAACGGTACTCGGCGAGTGTTGGGAGTTATGTCCGGTTCCGCATTTGACGGTGACGAGAGAGCAGTCGAAATAATGTTTTGAACCCACTGCGCAAGATCAGTCGTATTGAGTTGAAGAATCATGTCAAGGGACACTTTTTCGCCACGCTCCTGCATCGTGGTAAGTTCGTTTCTATGAATCGTCCCAAGAATTACTATCCGTTTCAGATAGAGTATGGATGGAACTTACTTGCATTCTTGAGGGACTTTTGTATCGTTTAAGAGAGCCTTCAATCTTCCTTGGTCACGTTCGGATAGCAGTGCTGCTTGAGCTGCGCGTTGCGTAAAGCCGTTGCTCTCACAATGACCACTCAGCAGTCCGTAGAACTGAATAGATGGTACGACAGTATTTTTGCGCGCGTAGCTAGGAAGACTTGCTCCGCCCTGCTTGTAGGTTTGAACGACTATTCCAATCCCAAAGGGATCGAAATCGCCTAGTGCGCAAATCTTGACCCTGATTGTTAAATTTGTTTATGATCTTAAAAAAGTCCGTTATGTAGAGCAAGCGTACCCTGGGTAACGTATATTCACTTGGTTCAAGACTCCGCGAACGTTGATATCAGGGACGCCTTTGCCCTGCGTTCATGAATCAGTAAGATCTTATTTAGTTAATTTGAGCAGCATTTACCGAAACTATGACACCTTCACCAATCAGGTCCTTGTGATTTTCAAGGATTCCGCAGTCAATAATACCCCGAGTGACGGTCTGTATCATGAAAATGGATAAGACCCAAACGCAACACAAGCGAGACATAACAAACCATTTTTTCAACGACCAAGACAAAACGAACGGTAGGCTTGAGCACCACCTTGTATTCCGATATAGTGGGAATCTTCTGGTCCTGAAGGGGACGTTCAGGATGATACACATTACCAGAGCAACCAACCAATACCTTATCATGACGCCCGCATATTCTCCGTTCGTCGTCGGACACTGTCGTTTTCCTGCCAATGTATTCGAATATCATCCCTCCTGCGAATGCACTATCTTCATCGGCCATCTATATACGAGGAACCATATGTTAGGTATCAAGCCGGAGGAATCATCACTCACAATCTTGAAGTCATGTCGGCACAACGCCAAGGTGGCAGGAAGAATATGACAAAACTATTGAAACGTTAACTTCAAAACGAAAAGGGATGATAGGGCAAATACCGTTTCTGAACACTTTCCCCCCGTCGACGAAAACAACGGCTCCGGTCCTCCTTGGGGTTGCAGTATTTGTTCGTCGCGAACTCGATAGTAGATGTGTCGAACTAGCGTCCACCTGTCCTTGATCAAGGGACCAATCGTGACCTCAGCCATTTTGATCATCCGACCTAAGATCAAATGAGTGGTTGAGAACGTCGAACGAAATGTATAATAAGTTACGAATGTCATCAAAATCATCCTGGGCATAAGTGCTATTTATATAGGCGAGCTTATTATTCCTGCCGTTTCTAAAAGGTTAAGTGGTCACAGTACTGAGGCGTTTGTACGCACTGTTTGCCAATGTCATATATGAGCATAGATGCCTAAACAGATATTATGAGATACTTCAACGACAATGTTCTAAAAAAGCCTACCTCATCCATCGACAGGTACTTCTCGATGAATGGCTCCGTCAAGTCTGATATCAAAGGCAAAACCTCGTCACTAAAGAATTTGAGTTAGCCATTCGCATATATTCGCATATATCCATAACCGCGACAAGCGTACTGTGGTAATGCTGGTCGGTAATTTAACCATTTCGCCTCGTCTTGGAGTTTTTCGATTATTGCCCCACGCATTATCGGAGCTCTATACGGTTGGTAACGGGTTGATGAAACTCGGGGCTCAGGAGAACTGGAATGTCGTTTAGCTCCAGTAACTCGGCGCGCATGCTCTGAAATGTTGGCTCTCAGCGGGTTTTTGGGATTCAAGAGCACTCTAGGAGGGTGAACAAGACAGTTTCAACTCACCTGAATTGGGCGGATTGTAGTACCCTAGCACCTCGCCCGTTGTAGATTTCGGTTCGTCGGGTGGAAGATCGTATTCACGTCCCGAGGGTACTTGAAATGCTTGGTCACTGAACCACCCATTAACCATAAGCGGATCAACACCACGAGCTTTAGCCCAGCGTATTCTGGATGAGAGGGAGGGTAGTTCCCTTCTGTTTTCCCAAATCGACGTGAGTAGCAACTTGCAAAAAGCCTCCCTGTCCGCCTGATTATTCCAGTTAGTAGAGTGAGCAACCGCTTCGGCTGCTGGGCATAGCATATCGGTCTGAAGTATTCGTCAAGCGCGGTTTGGATAAGTGGATCTGCAGAGAGAGACTGGTGGCGAGTGGCTGCAAGTGGAAGCGATCGTTGTTTGCTTATGTTACGTCGCGCCACCCTGTGGCGGTGTGTTGATGTTTGGCCCCGATAGCAAGCAATCGAAACCGCCAGAGGTCACGAATGGCCCACCACAATTGTAAATTAGTATCGGAACAGTAATAAAGATTGATTATAATAGCTATTCAACTTATTCTGAAGCTTTAACAAGATTAAATTGTGAAGGTATCGAGTGAGTCGATGCGAGGCAGAAAGCCTAGTGTTGCTTAGGTCCGGTATCGCCGACTCTACCCTCTCCTCGGCTCTCCCACCTCTCTCCTGCCACCGCAACGCGTCGATGTTGCTCTCCGCTTTGTAGAACCAGCCTACCATGGCCCCTAGAACGCGCTCTAAGTCGAGCAAGGCCTCAAACCCTGGATATATGCGCATACATTCTTTCCGCTTTGCCCGCATGCATTCGCTACGCAGGAAGTCTCATGCCGATTGAGAGTATCTTTAACGTCGAGAGATGCATGCTTGAGCCTGAAGAAGTCATCGAAGATAAGCGAACCTGGAGGGAAGGGGCGCGACCACCGAAAACACAGGACAGCGTGGAGAACGAAGCTTGGGCGGCCCTACAGGTGATGAGCGCATACGCAACGAAACGGGGCTGGAAGACGGCGAAAGCTGGACGTCCTGATACGATGCAAATCCTTTGGGTGGCTTGGCTGATCATTTCAACACTGGAGTGTACTGCACCAAGTCTAACACCAACTTGACTGCATGCTTATCCTGCTGTAGCTCCTTTACGTAGAGACGCGGTCGTAAAGCATAAATGTTATCACACATATCGGTCGTCCGATCATCTATTGCGCTTTGCGTAGGTTTTGCTTGGGTAGTTGACGAATAAGCTTCGCTGGCGGGATTGGTTAATAGGTCCAGACTTCAATATTTTTGGCCATATATGTTCGGAGTTCAACGTGCTTTCGCCGTGGCATGCATGCTGGATCACCACACCCTGTTCGTAATTTC
>WSTH01001942.1:0-10028 GCA_019616345.1 Ceratobasidium sp. 395
TTCGGAGCCCTCAACTCTGACCGGGCCTAATGTCCCTTGTCCCACCGCGCATGGACTTAGGGGTCGGCAACCCACTACACAGCCAAGTGATGGGGGACCATATATTCAGGATTTAGGAACAATATGTAGGTTATGTATAGTTTCCACGAATCACCCACAACCAGCATGCTTGGATACTGTTGCTAAGTCGAGAAGGCATAAGTGTGGCATTGGCCAATAAATCACACCAGCATACTGGTACGAAGTTTTGCTCCTTTGTACCATACATGAAGCTAATTAAATTATCGAGCATCGAAAACATCAAAAGCGTCGCTGGATCACGACTGACATACAAATATCATGCTCTGAATATCTTTAGGGCAGGGCATATGGACTTGAGACACGACGTGGGCTTCAGAGTGGCAAGCGGTTCGAACTTCGCGACCATGTGTGCTCCAGGGTCGGCGCTTAGTCAACACTTATATTCCACCCCACTCTGCATGGTTACGACTTGTGCTCTCCCCCAACTACGACGACTAGGACATCCGCTCCTGCTTATACGCTCCGTCGTTCTAACTACTTGCCCCGCTGAAGCCCTTCCATATCAACCCCTCCTCCACATATCTACATACTCACCAACACTGGCCTCTGGATTAGTTGTTTTCACACTAACTCATATCTTTGTTCGTTGCCCAGACGACCCGTTTTTTTTTACCTCATTACTTTTTCTTCAACCTGTATTTTCGGGTTTGCGTGCTGTTTAGTTCACTATTACAATCAGATGTTGATAACTAGCTTCTGCTCTAAGTACGCTGTGTGACTGAGGAAAGCCCGGAGTACGAAAGGGCGAGGACACGCCTGAATCTGTCTGGTGAGTACCAGAACTATTTTCTGTAACGGAATCATGGTAGGGAGTGTAGGTACGTTGAAAGATGCCATATATGCGTATTAACACTTGTTATATAACGGTTATGGAACAAGTAGTATACGTTTTACTCTAGCCCTAAACAGAACATTAACTCAGGAAAATATTGTGGTATTCATTGCATGCAATGAATGACATGAATGCCTGAAAAAGTCCCTGTAATATTTGCACTTCATTGGGGCCCAATGAATGGGTGCAACTGACATGCTTCATTGCATCTGCAATTGCACCTTGCATTTGCACCTTGCAATTTCAGCTGACAATTGCACTTAGCAATTTAGTGCAATTGCACCCAGCAGTTGCACTGATTCATTGAGTTCAATTGCAAGGTGCAGTTCAAGTAGTTCATTATACACAGTTGCAACCTGTAATACAAGCCAATTTAGGTCATATTTTGCACACAAAAAGTTATCCAAAAACGGAAAAATTCAACCTCAAAACCACCTATCTGGATATACCTATATAAGAAAGATCAAACTCAAATAAGATCATGATCGATTGATCGATCATCTTATCAATTGATGGGGTCTAATTAGTCTAGTGAATCAGCGCGATAATCAAATTGGTTAGACCTTCCGAAGATTGCATCACTCATGTGTCACCGAGGTTACTCTGAGTAGGGGCTTTGGATTTGTTCGTAGTAGTTACAAATTAGACAAATATCAGAAAATATTGACTAAATGGTCGCAGCACCATTCCAAGCCAATCAGGTCACAAACAAAAGGAAGTGACAGACAAAATTCGCGGCTGAAAGAAACCGAGTCAAAAGGACAAGTGGACAAGGCAAACACAGCTGTTAGTAATACACTGACATCTAAAGGTTTGATATGTTAAGAACTGTATGTGAAGAATCATTTGAAAGACTCACCGCACGGCACGGACGTCGAAGAAGCAAGAAGTCAGCAGGCACGAGACAAATTGATCACGGCAACAAGCGCGACAACGAGAGAGGAAATGGAAAGGGGAAGTGGAAAGGCGAGTAGGATGGGGAAGTAAAAAGGAAAATGGAAAGGGGGCGTTGAGAAAGGCAAGCGAGAGAGAACGATGTTGATATAGGCAAAAAAGCAGGGTCCATCAAAAAAAAAACGTACGACGCCGAACGTACGACTTCGGCAGCCGACGGAAGACAGGGATCCGGCCGCCGGTTAGTGCATCGCGCGTCCCTTCCCCTTGGCGCGTGCCTTGGTTGCGGGTGAATCCGGGCGGATGTCGGCAACTCGAGTTGGCCGTTGGGCCGGCTTGTCCAGGTGTTCAGACATTCCAGCGTAGTTACTGCGTCGTGTATGAGTTAATAACTGTCAAGAAATAAAGACTCCGAGTACTTACAGCCCGTATTTGGCGGCCGTCTCCTGAAACTCGTGGAATCGGTCCGGGGCCTCCTTCTCGTACGCCAGCAAACCGGTCAAATGCGTCTGGTACGCTTCGGCCTCTGTCCTAGCGTCGAGCTCGGCTTTAACGAAATGGCCGGTCTTCCACTCTCGGAGATCATGCTCCATCAGCGTAAGGGTGAAGGCAATGCTGGGAATCGGGACTGCCGGCTCAAACTTGTCGTGGAACACAACGCCGTATGAGTCGCGGCTCCAGAAGAGTGTGAGGGCGATGAATTGCTTGAGAGCCGGGTTTTCGAAGGCGTCTTTCTTCTTGGAAGGATCCTAGAAGATTGTAAATAGCGGCACAAATATAAGGAAACGAGTGAACTCACCCGATAATGAAACCAGTCCGGAAGCAGGGATTTAGCAAGCTCGACGTTGTGCTCAATGTCGTCGATCGACTCCGGTGCGACGATAAACCCGAAATGATAACTCGTTAACGGGCGTAGGCGGTCCGCGGCATCGCCACGGCCGACAGAGATCCGACGTATCATCTTAGAAAATTAGTACGCGCATCCAACGCAGAGGGCTGACTTAACATACCAGGCTACGAAGCTGGCGAGATGGATTCTCGACCTCCTCGTCCGTTAGACTGTCAGCCACCTCCTCGTAAATGTCGGTCGCCCATTTGTCATTCGTACCGTACCCTGCGTATGGCCCTTGAGCAAACGCTGTCGCGACCAATTCCGGGATCGCACGAGAGGCGACAAGCCCCGGCAAGCCAGGAAAGTCGGCAAGAGTCGGCTGTTTGGGTCGACGCTGCAAGTAAGGTTAGTGTGCGGCGATCAGATTTAATGGGGGACTTACCGGACGTTTACCAAGGGCGAAAGCCACCTGGGCCTCGCGCTCCGCGTAGTCCTCGGTGACTGGGTGCAATCCCCGAGAGCCCCGAGCGTTCGAACGAAGGGGAGGCGCAGCGTCGGCGAGGGCGTGAAGCTCGCCGAGAACCTGGGCTAACAGGTCAAAGTCGGCGTCGGGTTGACGCGAGCTGCCGGCGACCGGGACGGTTGTGGAGCGGGTGCGGGCCTCCCGTTTGGCGAACTGAACCGCCCACGCGAGTCCCGTTTTCATATCCGACCCGGGAGGCGGTTTCGACAAAGTAATAGAACTACTGGCGCGCGCGGGCCGGTGAACCGCGGCGCGCAGCGGCAAAGCTCCCGTTTTCGATCCACTCGGACGAAAGATGCCGAGTTGGGACGGTTGGGCGCGCTGGGCTACATACGACGAGGAACGAGCTGTTGGGGGTTGGGGAGGCTGCGCCATCCGCTGTCGTTTGTGCGCCACCGCACTTTCCTCGTCCGTGTTGATTGTGTCGGTGTTGGACTCGTTGTCGTCATCATCGACAACGATGGTGGACTTGTGTGGGTGGGGAGTGCGAGGGAATACGGTTGGACGAGGATGGGGAGGCGTCTTGGGTTTCGTGGCCGAGTGCAGGAGGGAGCCGGATTTGGGGAGGTGGGAAGTGCGGGAGCCGAGTGATGGTTGTTGGGAAACCGGGTCTCCGGGTCCAAGTTCGATGATCTCTAACTCAGGATCCATATCCGGGTTATCAACCGGCGGCTTGTCGGTAGCCGACTCGTCCAAAGCCGGCTCATCGACGGCCATATCGTCTACACCTAGTTCCTCCGATGCATCCGGGCTCGGCGCGACTTCAGGTTTTGAACCTGCGCCTTGCGAACCGGCGTCATCTACCGACGCGAACATATTATTAGTATAATAAAGTAATAACACTATTGAATACTCACCGGCAGCTCCTGCGGTGGGTGGCTGTTGTCCACCGCCCAGGACCGATTGGTGGGCCGATCCATGTTGTGTCTGCAAAATGCGTGAGTTGGGGAAAAAAAAAAGAAAGGTTGAAACATGCACCGGAGGGCCTTGCCCCTCAGATCCCACGGGACTCGGACTATCCGCTTCGCGAAGCGGGAGGATTTCTTCAAGGAGCTTCTTGAGAGTTTGCGTCGAGTACCTCGACGCATCTTTGCCAGTATGCTTCGTCGCGAGGTCGATGGCTTTGCCGCGGCTGACGTGGACGATGTGGAAGAACCCGTCACGCTGAGTCTCCACTTCGAGATCGCTGTGGTCGGACTCGTCGGCGGCAGGCGGTTCTATATCGCGAAATAAGAATTAAACACAATGCAAGTTAGATAAATGAATAAGACTTACCCGGCGAGCTGTCGTGGCTCGCTGGCCCAGCGTCAACGATCGGCTGGACGATTCGTCCCGGCCTGTCGCCTCGAACTCCGAAGGGGTGCTTCTCCTTGTCTTTGGTGGATTTGGTGGAGGATTTGCCGGATTTGGTGTAGGATTTGGGTTTGGATTTGGAGGATTTGGGCCCCGAAAGGCTGGGAGAGCGACTGCCGGCACGTGAGCTAGCCTCATACGCCTCTGCGATGATGTTAGCGTATAATCCTTGCAGAAAATGTGTACACTCACGGGATTCGAGGGATTCGAGTTGGTGAGCAGAAGGACGACGTTTACGATCGGAGCGCCTGGGAGTGAATTCAGCAGGATCCTGGCGAAGGGACACCATAAGTAACGAATAGAAAATGAAATAAAACAGACTTACGTCTAAGACTTGATTCGACGATTTACGAGCGCGTTGGAGTTTTTCGAGGGCGATTTGTTGGGCAAACGAAAGAGGCATTGGAGCTGCGGTCTTCAGTCGTTCATGAAGACACGCTTAAATACATGAAAAAAGCGTTAGCATGTTCGGGATGATGCGGCGCAAGACTTACTCGTACCCGGTCCCCCTGAGCGTATCCTCTCAGCGGCCGCGCCATCTTGCCTGTTTCTCTGGCGACCAAGGCCAGACTCGCATGTTAGTACGCCGGGGATGTCAGGCAAGGGGCATGCCGATGATGGGATGGCGGGAAAAAAGGGAAATTACCAAAAATGCAAATCGAATCGGTTAGCGCCGAGCGGAAAACGAGGCGCAGGTACCTACGTTTAGTACATTTTTGGCCGAACGTGTCCGTAGCACCATATTCTTGCGCGCCGTGGGGCTCGGGTGGCCAGGCACGATGCGCTGTTGGGCGGGCCGAAGCGGAAACCAATGTGTTGCGTGAGAAAATAGCACTAAGTCAGTTGGCTCGCACCGAATGTGAAGTACCTACCTCTGCACCCAAGTACCTAACTCTCGTATTGTTTATTCGACCTGTGAATATGGCGCGTGGGGGTACGATGTATGCTCGAGCTGAGCGTCGCGCAGCCATGCGAGCGCCGAGACTGAGTGAGGCGAATGGCACTCAGCCCTCCGATGTTTCTCGAACAACTTGTCGCTATTGTGGCAAGGAGTTCAAGGATCAGGGGGCGCGGGATTGCCATATCAGCGTCCAGAGTTTCTGCCACGCCAAACACGAAATCTGGATAAAGGGGAGAGCGGGCCAAAAGCGGAGGCGGGAGTACGACGGTGACTCACCTTTACCGGACGTAATGGACAATCCGCCGCCCGCAAAACAAGTACGGCTCGACGAGAACGCCCAGCCGGTTGCCGGTCCATCTCGACATCCCGATGCCCTCGCTGACCTCGCTTCCCCTCCCGATCCCACTCCCGATATTAATCCCAACCCGGACTCGACCAGCCGCGGCAACGAAGGAAAACGTCGGGGCTATACCGAGAATGGCATATACGTCGAGCCGTTCCCAGAACGCGCTGCTGGGGCGCCGATCAGTACCAAGTGCAAGGATAACGAGGACGACTTACGGGAATATTTGGCATCGTGCGGAGCCCTCGGAGATCGCGAGCTATTCGAGACCGCGCAAGTTATGATGACGACGGGGCTGAGTGGGAAGGCAAGGACGCGGCATCTGAAATCACCGGCAGTAAGTGATTCAACCGAAGATAAAAAAAGTACTTACAATCTGCCTCAGTATCGGGCTTGGAAGGGGAAGGGGAAGCAAGTATGGCCGAACGACGATGCGCTCCTCAGGGACATAAATCGACTACCTACGGGAGCGGATTGGAAGACCGCAGAGATTCCTTTCGGAGAAGGGGAATTTGCAGGCACACAGACACTGCACCTGCGTGATATCATCGAAGTCTCTCGGGAGCTGGTGGGGGCGCGACGATTCAGACGGTGTACAAAGTGGGCGCCCGAGCGTCATTTTAAATCACGAGATAGAAAATGTCGGGTTTACGACGAGATGTGGAGTGGGAATTGGTGGTGGCAGATGCAGGTGAGTTAAATCCTTCCTATATTGATTAAAAATTACTCACACGCCGCAGCGTCGCATAAAAAACAAGAATGCCACAATCGTACCGTTGATCGTTGCGTCGGACGAAACCACCCTGACTAATAACGCAAACGGCCCCAAGGCGCACCCGATTTATCTATCTATAGGAAATATCAGCAAGGCAACTCGCCGGATGCCTACGAAACGCTCAATGATTTTGATCGGGTACTTACCGGTTGGTGAATTCGAGGAGATCGAAGACCTTGAAGTTCGTCAGAAATGCCGCTGGGAGCTTCTTCATCGCTCCCTAAGCAAGATATTCGAACCGTTGAAGTCGGCATCGGAGGAGGGGGTACTCGCCCGGTGCGCAGACGGTTATGTCCGTCATATATACCCTATTCTTGCCGCGTGGATCGCCGACTACCAGGAGCAAAACGACCTTGCGTGCACGACACAGAGCGCATGCCCCAAGTGCACGCACGGGCGAACGGGGCGGAGTCAGGGAGGGCCAATGGCACCGTTGCGTAACCAGGAGGAGATGGCGAATATTCTACGAGGGTACCAGGTTACGAAGGACGAGAGGGTCTTGGAGAGGCTGACGTTGCGGCCGGTGGCCCCGTTCTGGGATGGCATCCCGTATTTCGATATGGGGAGGTCGCTCGCGCCGGATTTGCTGCACCAGTTATACAAGGGGATGTACGAACATTTACGGAACTGGATCGAAGACTTACTGGGGACAACGGAGTTTAACCGCCGGTTCAGGACGATGCCGTCGGCGCAGGACCTTCGACATTTCAAGCACGGCGTAACGAAGGTGAAGGTCTGGGCGGGACGCGAATCGAGGGACATGATGCGACAGTTCTTACCTGTCGTTGTCGATGCCCAAGTACCGGCTGGTATTCTTCGCTTAGTTCGTTCTCTCCTCGTCTTCTCGTATCTTGCGCATTGCGCGCAGCTGACCGATGTCGACCTCGCCGAGATGGACAAGGCGCTCGAGACTTTCCATAAGGCCAAGCACGTCTTGAAGAACGGGATGGCGAAGATCATTAAGACAGACAGTGCGTTCGATCGTTTAGCTAAACTACATATGCTATGCCACTACAGAAAGGACATTCGTGAGCTGGGGACACCGGACGGTTACAGTTCGGAAACACCTGAGCACTTACACATTCTGTACGCCAAGATACTGTGGCGAATGTCGAACCGACGGAACCCGTTGCCCCAGATGGTACAATACGTCCGGCACCTCGAGGCGCTTGAAATCCAGCAAACGTTTATCGAGGAGTATTACAGCAAAGAAGTGTCGTTTAGGGTCGAGGATCTGGTATTCGACGACGACAGTGACGATGACAACGAGAGCGAGAGCGAGGGCGACGACGACGACGACGACGACACCGACAGCGGTGATGAGCTGGAGGACGGAGTCGAAATTGTTCCTGGTGAGCCGGACCGGTGTGCGGTGTCGGAGATACATCATTATCCCCGACCGATAATCTCCATTGCTCGGCGGCCGACTCTGCCGCGTGTGCCGGCCCACGTAATCATGTCGTCATACGGCGCCTCCGACTTCATCCGGGCATTACGACGTTTCCTTCTTACTAAAACGACTCGACCCAGCGACCTCCCAACCCTCCTCCCCTCTGACTTATTTCCCCTCTGGCATAAAGCGGTCCTCAACCACCTTCCGCTTCCCTTCGCACCATGCGAGCCTCCCCACCATGACGTGGTACGAGCGCGTCCCCCAACTCGAGATACCGCCGGCCGACTCTCGCAGGCGGGCGTGTTTGACACAGCCTTGTTCGCCGCCGACGTCTCCCGTTTCGGACTTGAGCGTGCGTCCTATTCCCTCTCTCCTGCTTTCCCACGCTAACAATTCTTTTAGGCTACCGTGCTGGCCGTGCCCGTGCTATATTCTCACTTCCTCCTACACTTGCCCGCTTTCATGACGGGCCTCTTGTTTACCTTGACATTTTTGCCCCTTTCTCGCCCGACCCCGCCTCTACTCATTGCATGTTCAACACAATGCTGCGACACTCTGGCGAGGCCGGCGCGGCAATTGTTTTACCGCTTACATGCCTGAAAATGGCATGCCATCTCGCCCCGGACTTCTCCTCGCCTTTAACTCGTGTTCCCGGACCAGCTGGTGCCCTCACCAACACCCGTGTTCTTTTCAACGATTTTTATAACAACTATACCTTCCTTTTATTGAACCACTGGCAGCGCGTACGCTCCGGGTGACCGAGCGTTGCTGTGTTGCTCGTTGTGCGTTCCTTTTCGCTTGCCGTTGAATTTTCTTGTCGTAGCCGTTGTGTTTCGTTTTGTTGTAATGGTTCTGTTCACCCGAGTGAAAACCCTCGATTGTCGACATAGTCTTACTCGTTATCGTGGCGCGCTTGCTCGCTGTTGTCTGCTCGTCTGCGTACTGTCTTTCCCCGTTGCTACCTACTCGTCGGCGTACTGTTTTCCCCTAGCGTGACATGCTGTTCTCTTGTTTGTATCAATGAAATCGTTTGGTTTGCATATCTATCTACGTGCGGATTTAAGAACCTATTGGCCGATAAATGTTTTATTTTTTTAATTTTAGATTGTAAGTCATTTAGCATTCATTGTACTAGGTGCAATACAAACCTGCAACAAAGTGCAACAGAAGTTCATGAATGACTGAAAAAGTCCCCTCTTTATTTGCACCAACATTTTTTCCTGAGAAGCCGAGATCCTAAAATTTAGGCCCTAGTTATGTTCCTAGAAGAGGACGAAGCCAATATCAAATTACTGCCCCCTATTACTTGGCTGTGTATGAGGACCCTATCCAGGTCACGTGGCTTATTAAGCGCTTCTCTTGATGCTGATGTCCCCTCAATCTGCGAGACCTGGCGTGCGCGCAACATTGAGAGTACAAATTAATTATGAGAATTTTTGAGCGTTATCTAGAGCCGCTCAAATGCTTTTGTGTTAAACCTGAGCGCATTTCAGTATCTCGTCAGGGTGGAACATGTCCACATCTAGCAGTATGTCCACCTCATTTGCCCCAAACACGTTATGATTGTCTAGTATGTTTCCTTTTCCTTTGTCAACTACTTCATAACTGGCAAAATCCCTCATCCACCCCCCAAACTGCCTGTAAATTGGCTGTCCTGTTACCAAACCCGCTCTTGAATGGAAATGCAAGGGTATGTCCCCGAGAGCGTAGCAGTCTGTGTTTTCCGAGCAGTAGATCCATGTCTCTTTGGATTATAGTCGTGGCGAGGCATAGAGAGAGAGAATCCATGAACGACGGAAACGGGGAGTACATGCGCTTGAGACTCCCATGACATAATCAAATCTGATTGGTCACATCAGCAAAAACCGTGCTGGGTAGGAAGTTCTTTGGAGTGATTCCCGCTACCCCACTTTTTTGCAGAGCACCCTGGACCCACCTATGGGTATCTGGACCGCTCCTGACCCACCTATGGGGATCCAAAGCTCTCCTGACCCAATTAGGGAACTGAGAATTGATCAGGAGCGCTCAGAATCCACTGGGTCTAACCATATAAGGAAACATTACCTTTTTGGGAAAGCATCCAAAAACATTTTTTGTGATT
>WSTH01001943.1:0-10022 GCA_019616345.1 Ceratobasidium sp. 395
CTGTCACTCGCAACAGCTTGGGACTATCCCGAGGAGCCATCTACGTGTCCACTACACACACTAGAATCTAGCAGCGGCGGTATGATTCAGATAGAGCCCGAGGATTTGAAAGGTGTCGGAGAGTAAGCTCCTATCGTATTACGCATTATCCCAGGCTCACTAGTATGTGCATAGTTATCTTCTAGCTTTGTTCCCAAATTTGAGTGAAGTGGTATGGCCAAGAGAGGGCGAGGAAAGAGGTTTGCGCCGAGATCCTTCGGTGGCAGCTCAGCGAAGATTTGTTGGGTTTCTAAATCAATATATTGAACTCAAACATGAGGTGCACGACCTCAAATCGGTATTACAGAAGAGAAGGTGAGTATATATATAAACCCTGCTGTCTCGTGACCTAGCTGAAGTTTTATGAGTAGTGGATAAGTCGGCACCAGTTGCTTCTGTAAAACACCGTATTGTTCGCATAGATCCTTTTTTATTTATTTCGGCTATAGCAATGGTTTGGCGGTTCCGTTAATATTCGTTCTTCGATTTATACATGCATCTACGCCGCCTTTCATAGGCGTAACTTACTATTCGGGGCGCATATACTCTCTATACGACAAGGTTCTGTCTAATCTAAGGTCAAGTTTGGCGCCAACCACCGCGCCTTCGCTCGTATAACTTACCGGCGAGCAAGAAAGAAGTCATCTAGAACGACGAGTAACTATCAGCTCGCGCCACAACGGTTTAATAGCTACAATTGAACTACACATACTAACTGTAAACCTCTACACATATATCGCTTCTTTATAGCGCCAGCATTTGTCTGGGATCATAGCAATTATGTGCAGTATCTCTTGTTCCATACTGCACGTCCACGATACGATTTGAGGCTAGGCAGAAATGTCGATCCTTAGACACACAGTTTAACTCGGCTCACACATGGACAAAATTCGGGTGGCTGTGACTAGCATAGCCATGCATACACTCGAGTGTCTTGGTACTAGAAGATCAAAATATAGCTCAGAAACGTGGCTCAGACTTTTTGGTTCTGTGAGAATACATGAATACTATAAGCTGATTAAAATTTACCCCGCCTTGGCCTCTTACACAATATTTCGGAATGAACGAACCTTGGCAAAGTATCACGTGATAGGTGGTTGTAACCGGTTTGTCACGTATCCGCCATATCCTCGTTGGTTCAAATCTGATTCACCTGCTCTAATTGCCGTAGCTCAATTATACACAGTACAGTATGATAAAAAAGCTGGCATGCTCTCGTGTTCTCGAAGTCCCCGAGCTCCTAAATATTATATGTGGCTCTGCTCGCACCTCGGACTGTGCTCGGCTGTTACGTACTTGCAAAGCAATATTTAGAGTGTCGACAGAGCATGTGTGGAAACATGTCGATGGGCGGTCTTTACTACTACTTTTTGGTGCTACTCAGCTGCATGACACTAACTTGAACTCTGGGAACCCCAAGAAAATCGTATGTGCTAGATATCCCCGTATCCAGGAATTCTTACAATGTCCTCCTAGGTGATTCGTATACCTTCGACTTCAGTCCTCGACTTCTCGCGCTTTCGAGTTTATGCATCATGTGTGCGTACCCTTGAAGTCTACGGACCTGGGCCTGCCTATCAGTACTACCAAGTCAGAGGCTGGAATGATCTCATCATACGCGGCGCTCACCAACAACCTCTTCTCCCTCGTTTATCGTGCATTCACCTGCAGTCACCTCAAGATGCCTATGGAGAAGATCAACTAATATGGATTAGAACTTTCTCCTCGCCTTCGCTTGCTGAGATCCGAACAATTGCAAACAGCAATTCGTCCCCTACGTACATACCCTTGATTATGGCCAACCTAATTCTAGACACGGTAACTAGATGCTGCCCTCGACTACAAAAGCTGTCTTTGTTTCTCCTCGAAAATCCCTCACATGAAAGTATTGAACCGACTGACGGGTTGCTTGGATTCCTCTGGACGCGTCCGTTTCACAAATCTCTCAGTAATATGTCTAACCTCGTAGAACTAACAGGCAGCTTGACCATTCTTAAAAAGGAAAACTTATTGGTCATTAGTTCTTTGCCAGCCCTTCATCGGCTTGCCATTCTTGGGATTTATGGTCCTGATGTTCTGGAACCAGAGGGACTCTCCATGGACTCATTTCCTGCGTTACGAGAGCTTCGTCTTGCAGGATTGGTTACATATGACCAAGTCTCGGTGTTGGGCATTCTTCCAATCATGAGACACCTCACCCACTTGGAGCTTGAATGCAGCATAGACTATGATGACGCTGATGAAGGCAATCCCGATGATGAATGGATTGCGTCGGAACTACTCCCTCAGCTCGGAAACTCCCCCGAACTCCTGTGCTTAGTCCTAAAGTTCAAACACTCTCGCCAAAACTATATACCCTGCGATATTAGGGGTATAGCCCTCACGGAAATATTCCCAAAGCTTCCGCTTGAGCAAGTGATTTTAGAAGGCGCTTGCGTATATTCCTGGGAGTATCTAACAGAGGCGTGGGCAAATGTCTCAAGCATTCGAATATCGGATCAGTGTGTAGGTATGGAAGAATTGGAGGTGCTTACGCAACTGCCGAGGTTGCAATACCTCAGGATGTGCCTAGATCTCGCAGGTGTAGGGGGGTGGGTAGCGCGATTGGAAACATCTCAGTCTCCACTGCATATCCTAGAATCGAGTAAACCTGGAGCTATTGGGGTCGAACCAGAGGAGCTGGAAGATACAGCAGAGTATGTACTTGACTCCCAAGTCGCTTACGTTTCTAAACTGTAGAACCGGTGTAGAGTGCTCTTGAAGTTATTTCCAAACCTGCAAGAATTAGTCTGGACCCGAGGTTCGGAAGCTGAGCGAGCATTTGTTGAGATTTTGAATCAACATATCGTGCTCAAACGTGAGATAGAAGAGATGAAGATGAAGATTGGGGTTATGAGGTGAGACCGACTGACTCCCACGCAACCCGCCTAATATTTGGCTAGCAGCACGTGAAGGCTACACCACTCGCCGTGAATTAATTTGGTCGGTTCATAGTACTTCACCACTTTATTTTTATTTATTATTTCAGAGTCTGTATAACAGCTATATAGTATACCTAGCAGTCACGATTCATGCATATAGCCCGGTACTACACTCAAGTCACTTTAGTCCGTTCAACCCGCTTCTGATGGATGGTTCAATCTAAATTGATCCAAACCGGGGCGCGACTAATCACGTGACAGTTCTCATTCTTCGCCACAACTACGCCACGCCACTCTCAATGAGTTCATTTCAGGCTATCCAAGCGGCGCCCAGACCTCAACACGTATTCAAATCTACGGAGATACTAAACACAATATGCAGCTTCTCTCAAATCTCGGATTGTGCAAGTCTGTCACGCACCTGCAGGCTGGGTTTCAAGGTTTCGGGGGCATTCGTCTGGAGTCGCCTTGACGGAGTACAGCATCTGTTATCTTTACTCGGTACAGCTCAAAATGCAACGACTAAGGGCTCGTTGAAAACCACTAATATCGTATGTCCTGGTTGATCACATGGGGTTTCTGCCAACATCTTACAACTCAGGCTCAGACCATTGGTACAGCTTCGTCAGCGGACGTTAACTTTTCACGTTTCGATATCTACGCGACTTTCGTTCGTAGAGTTCGTGTCTACGGGACCACAAACTGTAAAATCTACTGTGAAGCAGAGGTCTGGGAGCATCTCACCTTGCGTGCGCAACGGAGACCACTCCTCCCAAATCTACTCTCACTTGTCCTACAAGCTTCGGACGATATCCGTGAACACGGCCAACTTTTCTGGATTAGGTTGTTTTCTTCCCCCTCACTTCGCATTCTTCAAGTCATACCCAACAGCATCGATTCGCCTTTGCTCATCTCGCGAGTAGCGGCTTCTGTGATTTTGGATGTCGTGGCTGTGCGCTGCCCTCGATTGTTAAAACTCTCGTTGCTTCCGGGTCGCATCAAGGATTCAGAAAGAGCTCAGCAGGACAGTGGAATGTTTGGTCTGCTTTGGAAACGTCCATATCAGGAGTACTTCCGTGCGCTACCCAACTTGATTGAACTCACTTGCACGACGGTACTGTTCGAACAAGGCACCCTCCCAATCATTGGTTCGCTACCTCAGCTTCATCAAATTACCGTCATGGATAGTGGTGCTCGAACCAATTTCCATGCCAAGACACTCTCAAGAGAGTCTTTCCCCGCGCTACGAAAGCTCCATGTAAAGGGGGTGCCTCTCTCTGAAACTACCACAATCCTTGGCATTCCGTCGCTCATGAGACATCTTACTCACATCTTACTCAGCTTTGTGCTTGAGTATGATTCCGAAGATGAAGAGTCGGAGGATGAAGAAAGCAGATCAATGGTCAACAATTTACTTTCGTGCCTTTCCAATGCCCCTTCCCTAGCGTGTTTGGACTTAGACCTCGATCCTAACAAGTCAGACTACGGACCTTTAAATATTGGGAACGAAAAAACAATGAATACGTTCTCAAGGCTTCCTCTTGAGACTGTCTCGCTGACCGGTCTCCATCTCGGTGACTGGGCTGATAAAGGCAACTTGGCGGCCATTTGGCCAAACTTGACGAGCTTGCGTATGCGAGACCAGGTCGCATCACCGAGGATCCTGTACAAATTTTCGCAAATCCCTCGAATACGAGATCTAATGCTCCAAGTATGGATATACGACCTCGAAGAGGCTCAGGCGGTGGAGCTATTACCACGTTGTCCGCTCCGTACACTAGAGTTCAGTCCTCGCAGCTTAATCAACTATCAGCCTAGTCTTTTGAAGCCCATGGGAAGGTCAGTGGCTACATATTCTGCACGATCTACTGATTGAATGCGCATATGCGACTAGATTCATGATGGGTTTGTTTCCTAGTCTGCGTGAAATTGTATGGCCGAAGGATAAGGGAGATGATACCCCAGATTACTTGGCTCAGCAGCGGTTTATTGGTTTCTTAAATCTCCATATCAAGCTTATGCGAGAATGGAACGAACTCAAGGCGAAATCGAGATGCTGAAGTGTAAGAACTTTCTCGGATCCAATGCTCTTTCCTCATAGTTCATACAAGTGCAGCGAGCATGGACCCGTTTAACGCTCTGTATTGCACTTATGTAGCTGTTCTTCTATTCATCCCGTCTTGAGTCTCGCAAAAATTGATCCGAGCTCTGTTCTTAAAGCTCATTGGCTCACCACAGAAGTTCGCAAACCAATTAATCTGCTTCATTAAATTTGAGGGGTTCAGAGAATTCGGCTCGTAATCAGACCCTCGAATTGAGTTCCTAGCTTTATCATCCACAACTTCGTCCACAGCTTGTCAGCTTCAACGAGCGACAGAGACCGCGCAGTAGCTGGTAAGCCAAACGAGTATATAGCGGTCGATCCAAAACGCTGGGGGTTAGCGTACTAAATGTTTATAAGTCTTTGCACGCGCGAACGCTAGTATAGACAACAGATTGATAGTATTTCAAGAGAGATTTGAGCCATGAAGCTTGCATACCTTGCGCTTGCGGAGTCTCGCACTCTTTCCCATGAAGAGATGAAGAAAAGTGGTCGCTGATGGGGTGGCGAACAAAATTAGGTAGCGGTGGCTAGCACAGCCATCATCACATAAGCTCACAAGACGGCACGTGATATGACGGCAATTTAGCACTAACCAGTTCTCGCCATATCCTGCTCGTTCTCATTCGAGTATCCTCGCTCCTCAAGCTCCGAAAAAGGCCATGAACTTATTACCGCGACATAACACAGCATCTTCACGTGTTTTCGAGGTCCCTGAACTTCTACATCTCATATGCAGTTTTGCTCCTATTTCTGACTGTGCTCGAGTATCACGCACTTGCAGGACCGGTTTAAGAGTTTCGGCAGCGCTCGTGTGGCATTATACCGACGGGCGCTCGCTGCTGTCTCTGCTTGATGTGACTGAAACATCCAGGACGAATAAGGATACAGGGAACAAGATCAAGGTGGGTTCCAGCTCCTGACCCTCAACACGGTATTCACTGACAATGATACGCTTAGGTGATGTCACTTCCTTGGTTTTCACAGGTAATTTTTTCGCGCTTCGATTTTTATACGCCATATATACGCAAAGTCGAAGTATATGGGGCACGATCCACCCTTCGGCCCTTTCGAGTCGAAGGCTGGGAAGCGCTAACTATACGGGCACGGCAACGGCCGCTCCTTCCATTTTTATCGCAAATTCATCTACTATTGGATGGCGATGACGATAACGATATTTACCAAGACGATGCGGTCGCCTGGATTGGGACATTCGCCTCTCCCACGCTCAGCGAAGTACACGTCAAGTCCACTAGCAACAGATATCCTACACACTTGCCCCTGCTGGCGGCCGATGTGATTCTCGACGCAGTGGCTAGATCTTGTCCCCAACTGCGCAAGCTCTCGCTGTTCCCAACTCGAACACTAGGAATGGCCCCTCGACCTTTGGACAAGTTACTTGGGTTTCTGTGGAGGCGCACGTACTACGAATCACTCTCCAGCTTGATCACCCTCGTGGAACTAACCTGTAGCGCAACGATGTTGGAGAATGATTCGGTCTTGATTGTCGGCTCACTGCCAATGCTCCGCCGTTTGACCATTGTTGGACCCATTATCCCTGTTATTCCGGACTCAGACGTGTTTTCGATGGACTCGTTCCCTGCGTTACGGCAACTTCACCTCGCGGGGTCGCATGAGTATGCAAACGGTTTGGCTAGGATTCTAAGCATATCAGCACTAATGAGCCGTTTAACTCGCTTGGAGCTCGAATACTGGCCTGAAGACGATCTCAGCTTTCATCCCGACACGATGGATGTCCTGGTTGAATCTGGTGCATTCGAGCAACTTAGAAATGCTCCCCACCTCCGGTCTCTTGCTTTTAGAGTCGACCCTGAGGAAAGAGCCACACCTTACGATATCGGACACCTAGATCTCATGGAGACTTTTTCGGGCCTCTCGCTTGAAACTATCGTCCTCACAGGTGTCAAAGCTAGTGCATGGATGTCTGACGTGAACCGCTTCCGAGAAGTTTGGATGAACATGACGAGAGTGTCTATGCCCGACCAGCTTGGATCCCACAGTGTACTAGAGTGCTTTGCCCAGCTGCCAAGATTACGCTACCTGAAGATCAAGTTGTTCCTCGAGGCAGCCGGGGACTACGATCCCGAGGATCTATCCATGTGTCTACTGAATACGCTAGAATCTAGTGCTGGTGGTATAGTTCCAATAGAGCCCGAGCACTTGAAACCCCTTGGAGAGTAAGTTTTAATACATTAGGTATGATCAAAAACTAATCCGCGTGCGCGTAGTTACCTTCTAGAATTGTTCCCAGATCTGGATAAAGTCGTATGGCCAAGAGGGCGTGAGGAAGGAGGCCAGCGCCCAGACCAGTTAATGGTAGCTCGACGGAGATTTGTTGGGTTCCTAAACCACTACATCACACTCAAACATGAGGTAAATGGCCTCAGATCGGAATTGGAGACTGTGTGGTGAATTTGTCCTGTGGTCTCGTGGTTTAGCGAAAGTTCCGTTGGTAGTGGATAAAGCAGCACTGGCCACCCCTGTAAGACGCCATATTGTTTGTACGGGTTTTATTCGTTTCGACTGGTAGCATTGTAATTCTTCAATTATGCGTGTATGTGGAATTGATATGGGTGTGCTTGGGACGCATATACACTAGGTCGTGCCTATGTTTATCCTCGTTAGTGCCATCTACCGTGCCTTGAAGTGCACAAGTTAGCATCAAGCAAGAAGGGGGCCACCAATACGTATTTTTTCTCAAATCTCAGTAGCTCACCACAAAAACCTGCATATTAACTAGAATATGTACCCGCAGCATTCAGCGATATATATATACGATTTGGTGGCGGTTAGATGATTTGTAGTGTATCGAAGTCATAGTTGCCATTGTGTGTTCATTGTTGACCCCACGATTTAGTGCACGTCGTTCAGCCAATTGGTAATTAGCTACTATTTTAGTATCAATATCGAGTTCACTAAACTCGTGTACTGTATGTTTTGTTTCCGATTAGGAAGACAGAAAAGAAGGTCAATTATACAGCTGTCGTAAGAAATAGGGCGCTTTGCTGAGAAATGCTGGTTGCCAAGGATGAGAACCCATTGAACCACATGGAATGGGCCCACGTGGCTATGATTAGAATAAGCGCGCATGCCCGATATGGCCGTAGCCACGAGCTCGGCGATCATGTTTAGAGCGGCAGAGGAGGCAGTGCCGCACCAATGGGTATTCGATAACTTCCTCCCTCCTCCATCCACGCCCACCCTCACACGATGCCCACCACCAACGTGACGATTGACGATGTATCTGCGCTGATACAATATACTCCCGTGGGCGGCAACATCTGGAAAGACTCACCTACGAGCGATCAGAGTTTAGGCAATTATTTCGATGGAACGTACCACTCTGTGCAGATGTATGGGGCCTCTGCGAGCTTTCAGTTTGACGGAACGGCTGTATATCTTTATGCGTGAGTACGTTCGAAGAAGAGGTCGTCAAATTTCCGTGTTAATTTGGCCGTATTTCTAGTGCAAAACGATTCCAACATGTGAGCTTTACTCGACGTCACGCGTGGTGGTTGCTCACGCTCTGACAGGGCCCATACGCTATTCTTTTAGATGGCCAACAAGTATACAATGCAACATTCCAATCCAACGACTCGATATACAAACAGCTCATGTACAGCGCCACCAATCTTACTCCCGGGTGGCATAATCTTACTTGTGTCAACAACGATCCAACCAACCAGACGTACACGGAGATTGACTACATCACTTGGACCACATCCATGAGCTCAGAGTGCGTCCTTGCTATTCTTTCACGCGGAATTTGTCGGTTACTTATAAGTAGTGAAGCTTGACCGAGAGCTTCGGCCAATCCATTGGTGTTGGAAGTATGGTGTACAGCTCCATGGCTGCGTGGAAACAGGTCACGGATAGTGAACCAACAATGTACGAAAATTTATGGGCTGTCCGTGCGTTCTCAATTGACCTTAATTCACAGGGTTACCTCTACTGACGGTGCCAGCGTAACGATCAACTTCCAAGGTATTTTGAGCATTCGTCTTCTTTGTACCTTTATCTTATACATCATAGGCAACGGCATCACGCTAGAAGGCAAAACCGGTGCTATGTTCGGAGCGTTCAGGTCAGCGCACACGTACCGCCACATTCCATGCCCGCTTCTCATTCTTACTTATTCATCATAGCGCGCAAGTAGACAACAACCCCGCTCGCCAATTCAACGCTCAGAGCTCACAAACACATTCTACTCTCCTTGTACGTCCCTTTATTTCTACTTCAGTTATTATCGCTCAACACCACCCTCCCTCAGTTCCGACAAGACAACCTCTCAACGGGCAACCACACCCTCGTCGTGACCAACCGCGGGGGCGGATTCACCTCACTCGCCATCGGTTCAGCGGTACCCATCATCTGGTCCGACCACCCCAATACTCCTCCCTCTTCAAATTCCTCCCACTCCCATGCCGGCGCAATCGCAGGTGCAGTCGTAGGCGTCGTCGTAGGACTCGCTGCTATAATCCTCGGTCTCCTATGGTTCTTCCGTCAACGCCGACGGGCCCAAGACTCACCCGGAGGAGACGTCGTGCGACCAACAAACGAACCCGCGTTTATCGACGCCACGCCGTTTGTTATGCCGCCGGCTCAACGGACTGACGCGTCATCGCAACGGGGAAGCAAGAGGCTAGGCGACGATCAAGGGCTCAGTATGTATCGATCTGTCCCTGGGTCGCCTGGAATGAGTTCGCGCGCTGGGAGCTTTGATTACGGGGGTAATGGTGGGCCGGGTGCGGCGGGGAGTTCGAGCGCTGGGACGAGCGTTGGTTGGGGTGCTGCTGGTGCCGTGGGAAGTGGGTGGCCGCGTGCGGGGAAGGAGAGTAGACATTCGGGTCCGACAACGCGGCATGAAGTTGACGTGGACTCTTTACGGGACAGGTGAGCTCTTTTTTTGTCTGGGTGAGAACTTATCTTTGGAATGCTAA
>WSTH01001944.1:0-10014 GCA_019616345.1 Ceratobasidium sp. 395
AATCTCAGCAAGACTATAGCTGCTATGTTACAGTATATGTTACTGAAAGACACCAGTTCCAACTGTAGATGTATATGATAATTATAGAAAGAGCAGTGCTACTTGGCAAGGATCCCTTAGTTATAAAGTATCAGTATCCACCCTGATTGCTTGAATCAAGATGTACTGAATGATATCTTGGGAAACAGTATATCTGTAGTGTAGAGCTTAAGGCTTATCTGTAGTTACAAAAGCTATCTGCTACCTCAACTTCAACTTATCTGGAGTATCTCAACAGATAAGGAGTAGTATTGGGAGAACAACCTAAGGACTAAAAACAAGCTAATTAAAGCCTATGTACACCAGTTGATAACTGAGTGGAATTAAATGGATAAAAGGAAAGATGCATTCACTGGGCTCAACCCAGGTCCTTATATACCCTTCAGAGAGGTGAGTCATCTTCTTGGGTGAGTCATTTCTACTAGCCAGACTCCCATATGAGCTCAGTGAGTCATTTTGTGAGTCAGAGAAAGCAGATCAAAAGTGGATCAATGTGGCTTGCCACTTTTGATGACGCATATATGGACTTAGATCGAGTCATATCATTCTATGTACATAATAAAGAGGGTGCGATAGGGTCTCAGGTGTTGTTCGCAAGTTAGTTCGAGTCAATCAGGGTAGTATTAGCGGAGATGTGAGTCATTTAGTGTCTGGTGGCTTGCCAGAGCTGTATGTGGAATCAAATGACTTATAGCTCCATAACAGATGATTTGATTCGCGTGTAACTTTGTCAAAACGTACTTTTTACCATGGCGTACATGTATGCAAGATATCGCAAGAAGCGGCTCAGAAGTGATTGAGTAATAAGCGATCGAAGATTGTACATTTCGATTGCCAAGTCAAGTATATTGGAATTACACAGATATTTATGTAACTCTGTCATTTCTCAGCCGTTTGGCTTGCTTGAACATGTTTTCAGTTGATAAAACAGTGTATGAGACGATCGCATACATGAACAAGCGCATACAGAGTCCATTGAGTAAGAAAAACATGAAAAAGAGTGCATACAGGCCGGACTTTTGGGCCTTTCAGTCTGCCAAGTATTCTCTGAGTTCAGATGTAGTTTGTGAGTCATCATATATCTATCTTCCATGGATGAATATGCCATTTTTCAAAACAGCAGCCAACCAGACAACGCTGCGTGGGGTATGGGCAAACTCTAATGAGTACTCCCAGAGAATGAACAGGCGCAAAGCACTCCGTGATGAGAGCAAGGGATGTGGGTGGACAGATGGCATCCTAGTTTGAGGTGCAATGAGTAGAAGGGGTGGCACAGTGTGTACAAAGGGGAATTGCCTGGCGTTAGCAACTGCAGAAAGATTCAGGTCGCTAACAGGACAAGACTCGACCTATGAGATTGAGCAATTGACCTGCACTTGCCTATTGCTTATTGTGATGGATGGTGCACGCAAAAACAGTAGCTAGCCAACTATATGCTGCCACCCTTTCCCCCTCTGAGAAAGAGAATGCGGACGTTGCACTGGCGCGGCTGACAGGAAGCATAGGATCTACGTATGAAGATAAAAATTTGCAGTTGGACGCAATTATAACTGATACACAGGGAAAGCCTGCAGAGCAATAAATTGTCCAATTAATTGAATACAAGCAACGTGAGCCTGTCGTGGCCATGGTCTGTTGAGCTGTGTTTTCAAAAGCATGCTGGCTCGCATTTGCACTAAAGCGTGAGTACGTGCCCATTGTGTCAGGCATTGAGTTGGGAGGGTGAGCGTGGCCCGGCCACATTGTGGTGACAGGCACATGTCCTGGCAAGTATTGAGCTACCCTTGGTTTGGCAAATGCTGGTTGTGCACAGGTCTAGCATAGGTACCAAAACCAGCACTCGCGCCGTGAAGAGATGTTGAGGAGGGTGCGTGCGTGCGCTGGTGGTGACATGCAGGGGCGGGTTCATATGGCGCGGGTTACACTAGTGGAGCATGGTCATTGTTATGCGTAACACCAACTGCTCCCTGTTCCGCCCTGAAACAGTGAGGTAAAACATCTGCCTGACCGGCCAAAACGTGCAGGGTTAAGCAAGCCACGTACGGTTGCAATCATTGACAAGTTATCTGGTGAATCCGGACAACGGTGCTGCCCATCAAACGCAAGGCCAAGTGTCATGGGGTGTGTGGTCTGGCGGCCACACTGTGCTTTGTTGAGTTGCCTAATCGGCAAATTGGTCATTTGTGCCCATTTGGTCAAATATCTCGGTTGCGGCGGCATCATGCTGTGCTTGTGGATGAGTGTATTTATTGTCTTGGCCAACGGGCGACTGCCGTTCAAAGCAGGAGGCAAACAGGAGGCGCCAGCGGTTGTTTGTTGAGATTGGAGCAACAGGTACGAGTCTGGATGATACTGGGCGAGTAGCAAGGCATGCGAGGGAGGGCGAAGTGGGTTTTGAGTTGAATTGACATGCAAGGCTTGGCTTAGCTTGCCCAAGTGGCAGTTTGCAGCAAGTTGTGGGAGGGATGCATTGGGAGACTTGTCAAAACAAAGCAAGAAAAGACTAGATTAAGCGGCCAGCCGTGCAGCAGCGGTGCCCTGCCTTGAGCGTCACGTTGATGGGATCACCACAGCCTACAACACATCACGGCAAGACAAATACCCGGGAGTTCCTGAACCCAACATCAAGAGATAGATAGGGAGGACTAGGTGGCATACTGCTGGGCGAGGTTTGCGGAATGGCAAGTGGACAAGTCTACCCAGACAGGCAAGAGCATGGAAGTGGCCAAGAGTGGGTTATGATCATAAGTTGTTGACCCGATGATTAAAGCCCAAACAAACAACCACACAACCAGCTCACAGCTGAGTGCTTTTGGTCTTCTGCTCACCCATGACAGCCAGGAGCTCTGGTTATAAAATGGCTGGGCCACTCCCATTTCCTGCTTAAGTCTGTTACACGGCAGTAACTCTCGAGTTGGCAATATGATAAAGGCAATGGCTAACATGTAGTGGCCAAGAGCTACTGTGTAGTAACGGGAAGCTATCTCAAAGAGTTGAAGATAGCTTAGTAAGGCCAGGTTTGTTATCTCAAGTGTACACGGTCAGTTAAGGCGTGTCCAGTCAAGGAGTTGTAAGATTGTAACAGTAACAGTACCAGTGGACAAGACTGAGTCTAGTCCGTCTAACTTGGCAGAGCGCTCACTAGTAGCAAAGCGCCGAGGGTCCTTTAGGAAAGGGAAGTGTTCTCACTGAGCGTGCTATGATGCTTCGGGCTTATCCAGGAATGCTGGATCCTTGGCCTGGAAACTAGTGACGCTGCAAGTGGGAACTATCTATACCTAACTAAGGTAGCCGGTCGCTATAGCTATAGGGCGTAGAAGTATCTATTATGACTACTATCTACACAAGTTAGACGAGCTGGGCTCAAGTCTGATCTCACTGGTAAGTGGTAAGTAAATGGTGAAGAGAAGGATACATTATCAACGCCCTTCAGGGGCTCCTTATATACTACAGGGAGAAGGTCTGTGCGTACATGACTAAAGCACAACAATAACTACGCTCAGACCACAGTAACTATGGAGAACATGATATGAGACAACCGTAACTAAGTAACTATGGCACAATGGAAGTGGAACAATCTGTTACTAAGTACAAATGACGTCAGTAACAGTTACCTGGATAAGATGGAGTCATGGTACGATGTCGTAACTAAAGGACGTCGGACCATAGCAGCAATGGTGCTACTTCTGTTTCTGAGCCAATGGGATGACGAGGGGCTTAGAGTGATGGGCTAACAAGGTTACAGAGCAATAAACAAGTGCATTTGTCATCTAATGTGGTCACATGACTATCTCTTGGAATATCCCATCTCAAACCCTTTGTTGATACCAAAGTAAAGAGTCCTTCCGTCCAACACATTGATTACATATTGGTTACGCTCTGTGCTGGAATAAGCATAAGTGTCACAGAGTCCCTCCCTCCCTCATCCCCCTGGGGCTTTGTCACCTTGTCAGTATAATACATACCTACCAAGCAACTTCTTGGCATGTGAGTTGACAATTATGTTCATGAGTTAAGTTAACTAACAGTCATCCTACCATTCATGCATTAGTTTCAGCCTAAACCTGGGATATACATGTAAATACTTGCTGTTGTTTTGTTTCACTATGTATTGTAGAGCTGTTTTACATTTGCATAGCCACATCAGGTATCATTTTTGTTCAGCTTCAACTGGTTTCGTAAGTGGAACATGTTACAATCAGTAAGTGTATTTAGACCACTCAGATAAACATCCTATCAAGCCTAAACAGAGCTCATAATTAACCCAGATCAGGTTGTGAAATTTCATAGTATAATAAAGTCAAATTAACTTGCCTATTGAACTGAATTATAGGTTTTATTCAGGAGTACAAATTAGGTGTAATCTGACTTGGATTTGGCCATTAACTACCCTCATTATTAATTTACCCAACAGTTTTTCCTGAGTCTCTCCGTCACTCACTATGCTTTCTCATCATCAGCTCAATGTTTTGACTCAGGTGCTGCAAGAAGAGAACATAAAATCATCTGATTTAATTTGTACATTTATTGCTTGGTCTGAGCCTGCCAAATTCACCTCCGCATACCATGACAGACTCTGTAGTCCTACTGCTGTAAATGCTATCATGCATGCTCTATTGTCTAGCCCAGTTACTGCCTCCATAATCACAATAACTGCCCGCAATATTACTATTTGCTCCTATGCCTGCAAACTGGCAAACCTACTACGTCAGGAAAAAGCGGAAGTGTGATTAAGCCCTAGGGGCTTAATCTTGCTAAATTAAGCAGATTTAAGGCATTTAATGAAATTTAACAAAATTTACATGAATTTAGGGCCTTAAGCTTTGACCTACAACACACCCTCCAAACGCATTTTTGAGTGTGCTAGAAGGCTCTGGTGACTGTAGGAAGCCAAATGGGTGAATTTTGGGGTGATCAAGATTGGGGCTTAAATCTGTTGAATTTGGTTAAATTTGGTTAAATTTAGGACCCCCCCAGGTTCATTTAACCAAATCAACCTTAACAAGGGGGGGGGGGAGTCATTAAGAGTCTAAACAGCTAAATTAAGGTTAATTTGACTTAGTATAGCTTAAGTTTTCTGCCATGTTTTCTCAGTTGTGTCTTCGTCCACAGGGTTTCAGTTCAATATGGTGCATGCAGCGCCATTCCAATTCACAGAGTTTTTGAGCATGAAAATAGGGGGTTTCACGGTAGGCAAAACTGGGGCTCAACTGGGGCTCAACTGCTCAGTGAAACATGGTGGGCGGAATATAAGGAAATTAGGAGTGATAACCCCATTACACCAATACACAACCCCCCCCCCCATTCATTTCATCTGATCACACCACCTAATTACACCAATTGTAATTACCTCCCAAATTACATGCACTTATTACACCAGCTTATTACACTGACTCATCACACATTGGTATCACACCAAGTTGGGATCAATTAAAAATATCCAAAATAGTCGACATGTCAACTTATCAATCACTTAATCAATCAATCAACTAACCACTTAATTGTTGCTAGCTCCAGGCTGAACCATGTGATACACAAGCACTATCTATTCAATTGTATATGTGTTACAATACACAAGTCTAAAAAGATTGTATGCTAGACTTAGAGGGAAACTAGTTAAGACCAAGTGACCAGCAGCCTAGTAAGACAAGAGGAATAGCTGGTTAGTACACTGCCACAGGTACCCAGTATTACAAGTACCTACTAATACACTTAGACTGTGTAAGGAATTGATACGAATGTCAGGAGGGACTGAGTGAGGACGTGCAAAACTGACCCGCATTAAATGTTCCAGGCAGGTTGGCCCGATGCTCTTTGGTTGGCACCATTTGTTGATCGTAAGACACCGCCGGGTGGGCGATTTCTGATCAACCGCTCGGCCAACTGTGTACCTGCAGCACACGCCAACCATACACTCTCACTCTCCCTTCACACCCTCATCTCTCCCTGTTCACACCCTGCCTGCTGCCCCTGCATTGCCTGTCCCGCCATTTGCTTTGTCCTCGCAGATACTAATTCGTGTCTCCCAGTCACGTCCAGCGTACACTGTAGCGACTTGCCAGGCCCTTAATTGATTCCCACCCCCCACGGCCAAGACTTACCGCTGCTCAATTGTGGCTAAGTTTTATTATGCCGAACATTTCTGTTGATGGAGATGTCTTCTCAACCCATGATCGTGCGCCAATGGTAAGTTTTGAATCCTCTTTTATGGGGTTTTTCAAAAGTTTCGCATGTACTTTTCTTGTTTCTAGTTTCGCTTCATTCTCCTTGAACTCCACTCTCGCTGTTACTCTTATGGTGCATTAGCGGCAATGTTCACAATGTTGACTAATCAAATTGCTCTTAGATCCAGCGTGTTAGGTGCAGCGCTCAAACAGACTTGCTGCGCTGTACGTGGATCTCAACGTAGCTTGCCATCCCATGCTGCAACAGGCGCGGTACCTGTGGATGGACTTTATTTGGCCGCACCTCAGCTTTGTCTCCTCGCCTGTGCGGCGGCAGTGGCAGCATTTTGTGAGTACAAGTGTCATTGACGATTGGCACTATATCGCTAACTGGTCCCCTCATCCATTCTATTTGCCCTCGAGCACTGGTTCTATGCCAAAACCCTGGCGTGCCCGTCAATGGTCTTTTCACCATCATTTGAAGTTACTTCAACTTGTTTGTACGTCCCTCATATGCACGCCTCATTTGAACACTCGCTCGTCGTTCCCATTGATGACTCCTCCCATTCCGAGTGTGTCATGCTTGCAGACCGTATTGAACGCTACAACCTAATCACTTTGGCTTTGTTTCAACCCCAGTACATCCAATGTGATCACGCATGTACAACTGGTAAGTAGCGTGCACCGCACCACTCCAGACTAGAGCTGACGCAACATCACGCCGTCCGTTGCAGGGCGCATCTTGTGTTCTATCATAGCTGTAGGCATGCAAGCATCTGACTATGGTTTGTGCGCGTATAGTCTTTTTCCCTGTACCTAGCACCATTTTCTTTGCCAGGTTCTTTGCTCATGCTGTATCTTTACATTACTCAATATATATGTTCACTCCCAATATCACTGCATGAGTACGCTTTTTTCTACGGTTTTTTGACTTTTATCTTAAGGTGTTATCTGGTTTGTGATCCTGATGTGTTACCACTACTTATCACATTCAAGTGTATTAGCTATGCAGGTGTGATACGCGAGGGGAATTGGGTGTTACTGGGTGTAATTGCACAATTACACCACCCCCCGGGTTTATTTCACCTACAATTTTTGCTGAGTGGTACCTCAACTGGTACCCCAACTGGCCCCAACTCACGTTTGAGTGCCACTAGTTGAGCCATTTCTGGCCCTCTTCCTTCCTTAGTTGAGCCTAAAAAATACCTCTAGCTCATCAGATTGTAGTTCGTATAAATCTAATGTAAATGGTGCGCATATAGTATAGGGATCTAAAAGTTTTGGCCCTCGGCGCTTAACTGGTACGTCTAAGTTGGGCCCAGTTGAGGTACCAGTTGCGGTACCAGTTGAGGCCCAGTTTCGCTACCGTGAACCCCCGTAATGGTGAAAATGTTTGAAGAAACGTGTCCCTTGGTGTGGCAGCTTCTTGGGGCTCTATTGAACATTGTTTCAATTTGAAATGAGGCAGTCTTAGCCAATAATCAAGGCCACTACTTAACAGAGCTGACTCGCCACCACAAAGAAGACAAGCCATTTGCGTACGGTTCGGATACCCCTGCAGACGACCCTGCAGCTGATGATTTTCATGATATGCCGGACAGAGGCTGGGGTACAACCAGAGATGTAGTTGGGATTGCACTACAACACCAATGTCTGACATATCTATACCCTGGAAACAAGACCTGAATGCGATACAAAAAATTATACAAAATTCGAAGCAAAACACTTACCATCCCAACTACAGCAGTGCATACAATCCCAAGGAGCTCCCTGCTTTTCAGCTTTGCCATTGCACGCTTGTTCAACCCGCTAGTCCTCTCTGCATGGACCCGAACTATCTGGTCCTGGAGCTCCGGTGGCAAACGCAAACGAAGGAAGCGCGTCGCACGTTTGCACTGCTTCTTGCTGCGCATAAATAGCACAGATCTAGGCGGCTTGTTGGAGTCGAGAGTATGGCCAAGGGGGATAAGGAAGGCAATATTGAAGAGGGACTGGAGGGCGTGCTCCATTGCACAAGCAATTGGCGCTATGTTGGTGTGATTGTTAGATTGCCGAATGACCTCCACGTTGTATAAGCCAAGTAGACACTTCAGTTCCGTAACCATAAGCAGTGTGAGAGTTGCTGAGAGTGCAGGGAAGGTTGCGTTGAGTAGCATTGCAGGGAGAACTTAAGCAGAGGCAACAATACAAGGGTCAAAAATCACCCCACTCGAGGACACAGTGAGCCTCGTCAAAAACAATGCATGTGACGTGATCTTTGAAAGAGTTGAAGTGCCAAAGAAATCTTCAAAACAGTCATCTTGCTCAACATACTCGGGGGACACAATTATAAGCTGATACGGTCCCGAAGCGATTTCCCATTACCATCATTGATTACTGGATGAAAAAAAAGCATATTCGATAGGACTCACCTTGAATAGCTTATCCGATGCTGTTTTTGCAGTCAAGTTCACTGCCCAAATACCAAACTTTTCCAAGACCAGGTGGGATGCGTGCTGAGCACCAAGGAGCTGGAATGGTGAAATCAAGATAGTCACACCACTGGGTTTCCAGATAAAAGGCATTGGGGAGGAGAGATGTTTCTTGAGCTGGTTGAGGATACAAGGACGGAGTGCTGGTGTCTAAGCTGCAAGTCACAGACTTGAGTTTGGAACTTGCAAGGCCACACCCCAAAAACTGACTCAGTCTGCATTGAGATTTCAGAAACCGAGATAGACATAGTTTAGATACAAATAAAAATAAGGATAAATTACACAGATTTACTGCAAAGAGGTCATAACGGGGAGAAGTGGTCAGCAAGTCACGTGGAGCGCTCGAATGTGACCCAACAATTGCTGCGGAGTGACAGAGAGGGGGCTCAGATCCACCAGACCCTCACCCTGATCCGGGCTAACAAGGCCGGAAGCCAGGGGCTGTTGTTCCGGCCTTGTTAGCCTGGAATCTGTTTGATTTATGTGTTTGCAATAATTTGCGTTATTTTGTGAGGGCTGTGCCGGTTACAGAGCCGGTCCCTTAGGTCCCACACATCAACAACTTCCCGTGACCCCCTCCCACCTACTAGCCGGCGACGAGCGCAACGTGTTTGACGGTGAGTAGCGTAATACGCTGATGGCGGGGCCGTTTTCTGACGGTTTTTTTTTGCTTTTGCTCTGACGTTCTAAACGAGGGCATCCCCGGCTGTGCGTGCAAGAAAAACAACTCAAATCGACGCGGCGTCAGTGACATTGGTCGGCTTGTGTTTGGCCCAGGGTGAGACTGCACACGGGCCCACAATCCTGGCCCGTCTCAGCCACGTATGTTTATTTTGGTCTCGGTGGTACGTCACCGGCTTGGCGTATTCATTTTTTTTTCTGACAGGCCGGTGACGTTGACAGTTCGTCGTCACGGACCGCCTCATGATCGACGTCCCATCAACACGACACTCACTCCACCCCGACTCCCGACCACAATATGAACACGCCAACCACCCGCACTCTGCCTCACCGACCCCCACCCGCCCCCCAACAAACTCACCAACCACGCCAATGACAAACCGCCGCACCACGAAACGTTCCATTTAGTGGTATCAGTGGAGCGATTGATGAACGCCGCTGTTCGCCCTTGTGGCACAGTCCCAGAACCGCACCGCTCTGCTTGCTTGTACATACGGCTGCTGTGCTGCGCCATTTGCTCATACATATGACTCCCGCAGAGATGATCACTTGACGCAATGTCTAGTACGTACAGAAACGCCTCTCGTCCACTGATTTTCTTCAAGCTGACGAGCTCCTCCAGCTTTGATGTCTCAGCGGAACAGCGACAAGGGCAAATC
>WSTH01001945.1:0-10010 GCA_019616345.1 Ceratobasidium sp. 395
CCAATTCGTTCTCGGAGTTTGCGGTTGTTCCGACCTCAATCGTTTTTGAATCCGAGTTTATGGCCGGAAGCACGAAATTAAGAGTTTACGGACTTGCGTTTTGCATGACTGACAGCGTCTATCACAATCTTTCCTTTCACTATTTCTTTATATCTCGGGCAGACTCCATAGCCAGTGCCGTCTTATGCGTGTATTACACGACAAAGGTCTTGAGGATCGGCCATGCCCTATGCGCAAACTGAGCAATGACTATCTTACACTGCAATCAACCTCATGGCTTAGTGATCTAACCGAGTGGCAAGCTTCTAGGGCCTAGTTCACCTGTGGCCAACGATTTAGCAGATCACCTGCCTCGCAAACGGACGAAGGCCGAAGGAAGGATGCCAGTGAGTATATTTTTCCTATTCGAATCTGACGTTCCTTCCGGTTTGGGAGCACACAGCCTTGAGTGACTGAAATCCTACTGAGGTGCTTTCAGGTAGCGGGGACCGTGATGAGTTGTGTACGGGGCTTGGGCCATCACAGGATCTGCAAGCCGCGGCGGGGGTCAACTATAAAAGCTTGCCACCTACCACCAGTAGTCCTGTTGCGTTTCCTTGAGCCAATATGGGGCTCCCAACGCTTCAAGGAGCAACAGTAAAGTGAGCGCTTTTGAATCCTTGAGTCAATGGACAAAACTAACGCGATAACCTTGAATAGTTCAGTTGCTAGCGCACTCTCCATCTTCTATGCTGTCTATTTAGGCATCCTAGAAAAGGCGGAAGTTAGTCAATAGTTCTTTTAGCTCAAGCTAGTCCGTACTGAAACTGCAACCCTTTGCTGCTGTTTAGAAAAGGCTGGATGTAGATGAGAGAGAAAGCCTCAAATCCGGTGACGTTTACGTATGGGAGGAGCGGGACTTTCAGTCGGAAGGCTCAGAGGGCATAGAGCGCTGGACAGACGGAATCAAGTGGGGAAGTAGTCGAGTAAGAAACGTGAAGTGCTGACAGTCCTGTGAACGCCGAGAGTGAATGCTAACGACTCAGGTAATTTTTTTGCTCAGGAGTTCCTCTTCTACTACGAGCGAGACCAGGATACAAACGAGCCACAGTCCGTTCAAGACACACGGCTAATCAAGCAGACATATAGCGTGTTCTTACAGGTCCCAGGCGATCCTCGAAACCGCACTCGCAAGTGGCACATGGGTGAGAGGCTTCCCTTCAGCCCTGTCAGTGGATCAATGCTAAAGCCCCCGTCAAGTTGCCTATTACTCCCAGAGCACAGTAGAAAGGCTTCGTAAGGTTGAGGATATTCCTCAGCTTGCTTCTCTCCAGATACCAGACGCATTTTTTCGACCGGCTCGTGTGAAGCGCGGGCAAGCGCGTCGCCGCGGCTCCAGTGCCAACTCTCGTAGTCCTCCTCCTCCCAATACCCAAATTCGTCGATCTCTATCGGCGACAGAACGACCGTCCCGTCGCTTGAAATCCCACAGCCCACCTAGATTGCGAACCAACTCGACTGGGGACCAGGGCAAATCCCGCCATGCGACACCTTACGACCGGGTTTGGCGTAACAGTCCTTCCCTCGCGGCAAACATCCCTCAGCCGTACCCTGGTTCCTCCAGAAGGAGAGAGTGTCCTGCAGTGGATCAACATGCCGAGTACGAAATCTGCCAATCACCACTGCCGCGTCTTTCAGAACTCGGTAAATCGAACGAAATGGCACAGTATTTCCCCGCGTCATCCTCGCCACTCCCGTCCATTGGATATCACGATTCTTTTAGGATTCTCCCCCTACCTAATATACCTCGTAGTCCGGGCCTAGGGCGCAGCTCTACGGATTACAAGGCACTCGACGCTTTACAAAAACAATTCATGAAGTAATTGGCTAGCTCTTGTTTAGAAGGTGAATTGGCAATTCGTTCTTGGGATGCACCACTTCTGTAGAATCGCACGTATGTATACCATGGCCCATGTATCACCAGTCGGATGTATTGTATGCCTATGGAGGCCGCGCATATGGTTGAAGGGTTTTATTGACCCATGTTTGGCTTAGTGCATAGTGATGTGGTTCTATCTAGTTTCATAGACATTGGCGATTAAAGTTTTTATCGTATAAATTAAAAATGTACCAGCAATTGTCTAGGGCTTGCTTGTTCGCTTTCACGAGAGGAAAACTCGTAATTATGTCTTAAGTTTATTTGGTGATCCAGATAAATGATAGGAACTACATAGCATACAACAGATAGATAAATAAAAAGCTTCATGTCAATCGTCCCTTCACAGAACATTCGATAAAGATCAGGATATCATAAAGCCGGGTACCGATCGATGACCTACTCCGTCAACTTGAGCTGGCTCTGGGTTTGGGTCTGCGGCGCTCTCTCACAGAGCTCCTCCTTGACTGGGGTGGCGAGTCTAAGGGGATTATACCGCCTACTTGCGCCAACGCATGTTGTAATTGGACAATCGTTTGCTGTAAGCTTGCCATTGCAGCAACTCTCTAAGCAACCCATCGCGCCACAGATCAGAAGCGGATGACAGCAGGACTCTTTAGCTTACAAGATCTTCCGCTTCCTTAGCACGAAGGATCGCCGCTAGCAGCTCCTTGTCTCCATCCACTTGCGCAGAATAAGTGGCTAGAATTTCTTCCAACATAGGTGATGGCGGCTGGATGTCTGATTAGTTATCCTAGAGTATACTTGATGCTACAGCGTACCGAGCTAAGAGTTTGAGTAATGGTATCATGGGGGCCGGAGCCAGCCATAATGTTAGAAGGGGGTGGCAAGGTGGGGATAGGTGTCAGAGTAGCCTCGGAGAAGCGAGACGGTGGTTTATTTATAATAGCTGCGCAACGGGCACGATCACATCTAAGGTCGAAAAAACATGGCCGCGATCAAACTCATGCAACTATTAATAGCACATTACCTGGTCCACACCTGACTTCGGCTCGGCATATCATTACGGAGCATTACAACATTTCGACCAGGATTTCTAACATCACACTAAGCTAAACTTAGAGCTCTCGGATGTAATACATATTGGCGGCATGGATCCCGATTTGGTGACGAGAAGCAAGGTACAATCCTCATGCCAGTGATACGTGCCGGTCGTAGTGAATAGCTAGCCTGCATGCAAGGTTGGAATAGCTATATTTAGCTTTTCATCGAAGATTCGAAGCGCCTCGATGATTGAAGTAACTCCTGTAAGTCGTTCTGAAAGAGTTCATTTTGCATGTGAATACGCAAATACACGCTTCCATGTTGGGAGTGGGAGTCAGGTTGTCTAATTATAGAACGATGAGACCTGAGGTGATTGAAGCGAGAGAGTAACTTACACGTATATAGAGGTATAACATTAAGCAAAGTGTATGCCCTTCTCGTGAAATGCAGATAAAAGCCTACACACAAAATTAGACGGGTCAAACGGGAGCTAGCATGGTTCACACTTAAGAAGATCATCAATGTCCATCTTTGCTGCTCGATTCTCCCTGAATCCAGTGTTTTGTAAAATCGATTCAACTTCCTTCTTGATGTTAAATTCATCTGGAATAGTCTGAAAACCAAATGTGAGCTGATTGGTAGCACGAACCTCCGATGCATACCTGCTGCTTCTCAGCACACCATGTTCTAAAGTTTCTCTCGAGTAATTCCATGACACCCTTTGCCAAGAAATTTGCATGGGTAGTTTTGTTCCGGCGGGAAAACAAAATCCGAGTCAAACCGTCAAACTCTTCGAACCTCAGCGCTGGAGGTGGATCAATTGGCACGATCCTTACGACACTCGACTCTACTTGAGGCGCTGGCCGGAAGTTGTTCTTCCCTACTTTCATAATGTGATCCACCGTCGCGTACATCTGGACGTTTGCTGAAAGCCGGCACCAAAGAGCGTCCCCGGGCCGCGCTACTAGCCGTAGCGCAAATTCACGTTGGAACATCAGAATTGCAACCCGAAAAAGCGGGCGGTGAGAGAGGAGACGGAACACGATCGGCGATGATATCTATGGAGAATAAGAATATTCTCAGTTCGATTCGGAAATATTTGCCACATCGTGCTGACCTGATAAGGCGTATTGCTAATGCATACGTCAAAGTGGGGTAGGTCCGCCTTGACAAAATCACCTATCATGATGTTAAGCTTATGTTGTTCAGGTCTGATGCATCCAATCGATTAGACTGAAGCACATGTAGATAGCAAGAGCACTTACGTTCCTTGCACACGCTTTGTGAGCTCGGCTGCCATTCGGGGATCCATTTCAATGGCAGTAACGTGTTTAGCCTTCTCGAGTATTCGCACCGTCAAATTGCCTGTTCCCGGACCGACTTCAAGCACTTTGTCTGTCGGTTTGAGATTTGCCTACCAAAATAGTTCAGACTTGACGTATTCTAGTGACGAAATCATTAGGACTTGCCTTATCCACAATTCTGCGTGTGATGTATGAGTTTTGCGTGAAATGTCACTAGCTAACGCCACTCACGCTTGTGCGACAAGAGGGTTCTTCAGTATGTGTTGACCGAAACGCTCAGTATTGAACAAAGGATTTCGAGTAGAGGAACCACTAGCATTGTCAGAGGTAGATTGGCTACCACTAGCTTTAGCAGAGGACTCGTGCGAACGAGAGTAGCGGTTTGTGGTCGCACGAGGCATAATCTAGAAAGCTTAGACAGTTATTTCAAGGCCTTGTGTCTTCTAAGAGCCCAGGATATTGCACTTAGGCCCGCTCTAGATTAGCAGTGGTCGTGGTTAGATCATGTAGATGAGGATCCCATTTGCAATCAAAATTTGGATGACAAAGCAGATCCCAGAATTACTGTGCCCGTCATAAATTGAACCACGGAGGGTTGACGTCGCGTGACCATAAATCTGACTTTTACTTAACCACCGGCCTGTCAATTTGAGTGACAGCCCCCTTAATTTAGACAAAATATATTGATTTAGCGCATATAAACCCTTACCATTTGACATTAGCTTAACCACAGGCCAGAAGTCGGGGCGTGACATGCCGAATTCTGAACCACAACCACGCGGATTTGTGACGGGACCGGTGGTTAGATTTACGACGGGCGCGGTAGCAAACATAATTATGCCATGAGTCTTGGTACATAAACAATATATCAAGTCATCAGCGATCCTCCATCTCGGGTCGACCGGATTCCGTATCGTTGTTATCATGGTCGGCAAAAAGAGCTTCGAATAGACTCGCTGATTCACCGATTACACCAAATGCCTCCTGCAACGTGCGACCCAAGTATTCGAGCTCCTTGATCACACCACCTGATTTTCAATCAGCAACCGCGGAGGTGATTTGTTTGACCACTTACCCATAAGCAGGACATACGCAAAGAACAACAGGTGCTTAGACGCCTTGACTTCCCTGTTCTTCACAATATCAAGTTGTCGTACTGCCTCAACAAGTTTCTCCCTTGCTTGTTCGGCCGGAGGCAGGTAGGGTGGCAGAGGCGTTTTCAGCTGGAATGCGGCGGAAAGAGTTGAAAAATATAGCATAACGTTTCCAACCATTTCCCGCCTCTCCTTATTGACCGGAATAATAAAGTGTGTGCGGACCGCCTTCATTCAAAGTCAGTCAATGGTCCTAGTCCAGCTAGCCAAACGGGCTTACTGTATACCTGTGTATCCGTATCGTTAGCTCCATATTTCGGTTCTGTGGATTTTGAATGACTCACCATTCCTCCTGTGTAGTTGCGCACCGCAATGAATGCAGCATATCAAGAATGGATTGCAGACTGGTCAAGATTGTCCGGTATAGCGCGACAGGGAACGGTCCTTTCAGACGAGGCTCGTTTTGGGTTTGTGCGAGCAATCCTTGTAGCTCAATCAACTTCAGTTGTAGGTGGTGCTCCCTAATTAGCGGCGTAAGCGACAGGAAGCGGGCTTGAAAGAAAGAATGCTTACATGGCCATAAATTCGTTGATAGACGCGGAAAGGACTGCTGGAGAGTGCATTTCAACATCTTGGTCCAATCGAACGGCACCGTCTGTCTTTCCAGTTGCGATATAGTTTAAAATACGAGGGTGAACCGAGTAAGAAGACACAAGGCATTGGTAGAACCACCCAATGTTGAAACAGAATCTTGATTGCCACGTTTGTTCTTAGATTTGTCCAGCGGATTAAAGTAGGATATACGTACTCGCTCAGCCCACGAGCCAGCTCTCTTCTAGCTTCAGTTGGCCACCAGAATCTGCTAACAATGAATGCCCAGACTGTTTCAAGAGTTACACATGTGCAATTAAGAGCTTCAAGAGATAATCAACTTACCTACTCCAATAGTCACAGCCGTAGCTCGATGTTGGGCGACTAAGAATACGGGGATTTCGTCGTCGCGCGAGTTGTATCTAAACAGGCAGGTAAGTTATATGCGCTTAGCTGGTAAGCCCAGGAGCAACTCACGAGAATAAACACGTAAGGTTGTAGGTAAGTAGAACGAATCTGCCGCTTGTAGCGTACTGTGGGTACCTGGAAAGCGGTGAGTAGGTACAAGCTAGTAAGCTTAATAATAGACTCACTTCACGATGTAGTAGAAGCATGGAATTGAGTATAAAAACGAGCAGAGAGTAAGAACAATCGGTTGATGCTTGAACAAAGTAAACACGATGACGGCAAAGGTTGCTCCAATCAAAGTTCCCATGATACGGTGCAAACTCAGGAAATTTGTCTAAACGGCGAGAAATTAGCTGAAATATGCATGGGATAGTGTGCACTCACAGCTCCAATGGTTGGTGATAGAACAACAAAGCACTACGAGTAAATCAGTCACGACGAACTCGGCTTTGCACTCATGCGCAACACTCACCGAAATCAATGCCCACTCCCCTCGATACTCAACAAATGTGTCTCTCGTGCTTTCAATAAAAGCTGGTGCTGCTAATACTGCGACGGCCAAGCCGGTCTTGATACTATATTTCGATTCGGGCGTGCGAAGAGCCTGTCCCAAGGCCCAGAATGACTGCTTAATGCGACCCCACCTACTAAGCTGTTCTTTAGGCAGTCGAAGTGCCGTATTAGGTGCATGTGGCGTGACCTTTGGGAACTTGACGCGGTTTTTAGGCTCGGCTGGTACACGATTGGCTAAGGGTGCTGTTAGTTTAGTCGTATAAGAGAAGTGTGAGGCTTACAAAGTTGTCGCTTCAATCCGGGTCGTTTGTTTCCCTTTGACTGGATCCGCGATCCAGTAAAGATCCAAGTAGAAATATTTCGCTTCCGAGGGATACAGCACAAGATATGTCTTCGGAGCCATCCTCGGATACCCCCTTCCAATGCGACTCTTCGTTCTGTCGCGTAGATGACACCCATGACCTCGACAAACGCCATCAAGTCGCGTGCAAACTCCTTCAGCGTAAATATGAAACTTTGCATAGGCGTTCAGTTCGTAAAAGCCTGTCGAACGTGTTTTGTATCACTTACAAGAAAACCAACAAAACAGTTTCATTTTCCCGATCTAGGGCCTCAGCGCTCGCGGCCGCATTTTGGTACTCTCCGTCCCCGCGACGGAACAAGCGCATAACAGCCTGATCGGATGTACTCTCGAAATTGTGTAGTGCACGACTAATATCGCTCCTCAACTCCGAAAAGTCGCATAGTTCTGAGTCGTGATCGGTCTGGCGTACAGAGTTGAATGCGGTCGAAATTTGCTCAAGGGAAGTGACGCAAGCCGTCTTTATTATAATAGTTTAGCCAAACAAACACTAGAAATGATATAAACGAACATACCGACAACGCCTTTAGAGGTGCGTCAACATCGTCAAGCAACGAACCAAACATAGCCTCCGCAGCCCTCAAAACTGCTTCGTCTTCGTTCGCCGTATCGCCAGTTGTTTGCTTTCCCTTTGCTTCAGGCCCCTCCGCGTTTGGGTCGTCCCTTGATTTTCCTCTGGCTTTCCGCCGGCTCTGGATTAACTCGAATTGAAGCTTTGTTCCACTGCGCAAGCCTCCAAAGTGTTGTGCAAGTCTGTTAAGACCTACAACAGCCTCTTCGTATACTTCCGCCGTCCTTTGAATACGAGGGTCGCACCATTCTACCCGCGCCTCGGCAAGTACCTTTTTTAGGGAAGTAAACGACTTTTGATGGGCATCAACTGCATCGCGGAGTTTTTTCCTGCTAGTAGTGGTTGGATCGAGGAGGAAGGTGCCGGTCAACATTTGTAGCAAGGTTGAAAAGGACTTCAGAGTCTTTGTCATTTCTTTTCTAATGTGTCGGGTTAAAACGACTTGTTAGGGCGGTCGCAGTATTGATAACTTACTGGAGATCCGTTGTTGCGCTCTCCGGCCAAAGTAAAAAACATGCAGCGTTGGCGATAGTAATACCTAGTATCGTGATCAGTAGGACTTGTAGCAGAACCTGCGTGCCGCCTTCTTTGATAAGAACCACGAATAGCTATGTGGAATATGTCAGATACGATGACCGAGTTTTGCACACAACTTACTATAATACTAGTCATACTGCAAGCTAAAAGAAGTGTCAACCAAAGGGAATGCTCAATAACGGTCAAACGTACCACTTCCAAACGTGGGCTTGCCAACCCACAATTTCGACCAAGCAATTATCATCATAGCAAGCCCTAGCCAAGAGACTACCAACGCGTCTGCAAGCCATTCCCACCCGGGTTGCAACTCAAAGAACCAGAAACTCCCTGTTGCGACCAGAGACGCGAACGATGCGAACACGGCACCGACCAAGCAAAACAAATCGGCTTCAATCATTCCACCAATGGTTTTCTGTAGAGGTTGTTATCGTGGGCCCATAATCGCTGATATGATACAGAACCTACGGCTGGATTGTAATAAACGGCTAACGTATGCATAAACAACACATTCCGTCCTAAACGTTATAAATAGTACTCACTGATCGTAGCGACCATATGGCCAGTAGGGGATGGACCTTGTTGGCTCTCGAGTGGCACGATGTCACTCAAAAGAGAAGATAACGCTGGCACAAACGTGAAGAGACAACCAATGGTATAAGCAATAGAACACTTTAAGACTTTCTTTTGCAACGGTGACAGTTCCGGGAAACGGAGCCATGAGCGAGGGCTTGGCTTAGAAGGCCGGGCGTTATCCGCTTCGTCGTCCTCCGAGTCACTAGAGTCAGGGGAGGATGGTTGTTGAGTGTGTCCAGGTCGACGGGCAGACTTCTGGCTCGCAGCAGTCAACGATGAAGTTTCCTCCGTCTCAGATTCGGACCCTTCCTGTGTAGACGGCATCAACCCAGCGTTCTCAGAAGGTTCCTCGGAGAACAGTTCGGCATTAGACGCAGACGGGTTGGGTGGACTCAATAGCGTGTGTCGTGACTCTGTAGACACGCTGCGCGTGGACAGCGGCCGGCGACCAGAAACAGAAACAACGGTAGCACCCGAGGGTATTTCCGGTCTAGTACTGCTAACAGCACGGCGACCCGAGGTACCACCCACGATAGTCGTGCGTCTCACGTTCCGCGAACGAAAGGCCCCATTATCCTCTAGAAGCTGTCCAAACAATGTCCACTGCCGGTTGTCCGAGGGCCTTGTATTTTGCTCCCTAGCATGACGCATCCCGGGAGTTTCGGGCCCAAGAGACCGTGGTAACATGTCCCGAAAAGACTGAGATAAGCCATTCGGGTGCTGCTCGGGAGAAGTAATAGGAGCATGGGTTCCAAAGTACGAAGATGATTCACCAAATTGTCGGATTGGAATGGGTCGAATAGTAGTAGGAGATGGTTCTACGTCACCATAATCACTAGCAGAGGGAGTTGGCCTAGCGCTCCGGCGTGGCAATGTGGCAAATGCGCCCAATGAGCGCGGTGTGTTCGCTCCACTGTGGGCCGGAGATTGTCTCGAGCTCATCCTGTAATAGGGCCGGGGATATTCAGCTGAGTTCTATAGTTTTTGGTTCATTTGTACTTGCGAACCTCTCTACTTAACGAACACGCACAGATGTGGTGGTCGTATCTACTCGGCCCCAGTGTCCAGCACAAGCCAAGAGCCAAGAAGCGTCAAGTCACGTGATGCGCACATCACAGCCAAATCGAGATCGGGCACA
>WSTH01001946.1:0-10009 GCA_019616345.1 Ceratobasidium sp. 395
GCATCGAAGCCCACGCCAACTAGCGCCGAAGATAGCGGATACAGACGCTGACGCTGTTGCCTGCTGCGGTAAGTTCAGCGATCCTTTACAGCTTGTATGCCGCGAAAACTCTTGCATCGTTTAGTATATACGTCTACCACAAACACACCAGCAGTGATACGTAGCTAATAATTTAGGCTACTTCAACTTGTTGGTTCGAAAAAGGTGGGGATCTAACTTTGTCTGTGAGACACGTTAGGGTGCGGACAGGTTCATCAACAAAACGTCACCGCTACATCGCAACTACAGATGTTAGCTCCGCTGTGGGGCAGCGCATATAGGCTGGCGTCGCTGTCATCTCAGCGTTCTTGGTGTTGAGTACATCAGGCAAACGGCTACACACGGTAGGGTATTGCCCGGTCTTAGCGGAATTTGCGAGCGACTAACACACTTGTTCTACGATCTAGCAAGATCATCTAGTAGTAGTTTAATCCATGACTTTAGATAATTGTCACGACAATCCGCGATCAAGTGCGCATCATGACATTATGTGGGTGTATGCGCGTCACACAGAATCTTCTTTCGAAGGCAAAAAGAGAGTGGTTGGTCCTGTAGCTAGGGTACTCATCCACCCTTCACTGCAGACCCCGAATATGCGTAAGGTTTATTTGCATAGGCTTGTCGGTTTTCTCAGAGTAATTCATAAAACGTACCTTCAGTCCCACCCCACACCATAAAACTAACTCTTCCATCTTTCAGTGTGTGATCAAACCACAAGTTGCAGTGGGCATGAGCCCCGAAACGACGAATACAAGGAGTCCGATCAAGTCTGCGAGGTCGGGGCTCCACGAGGCTCGGACCCCTGAAAGGGGGTGCCCCGATGGCCGGGATGCGAGTTGCATCTGGATGAATGGTGGGAACGTCGTGACAACTGTGAGAGATCGACAGGCACGCAACTATGATTCGTTTGCATGTTTCTAACCGGTCAATCATTGATAGCTGGCGCGCAATGATTCAACTGATTGCTGGTGTGTGCTGCGTCTCGTTCCGGGGCTATCGGAGTTATGTCGTCGGACTCGGTAGGCACGCCTAGGCATACGGATATCTCACTCCTTTATTAATCGTGAACCGCAAGTCCAGCATGCCGCATGCGTGGTTGGAGTGAGCGAGGGACGCCGAACTCAGACAACCGTGAGTAATATAACCAGTCGACCATGGTGAGTTGGGACGTATTGCACACCTAATAATTGACCAAATCTAGAGCGTTGCGCCGGCCCCCTCGGCGATCAAACGGCACGTACCTTTATGCATAAATAATTTTGTCTACTCGGCACCAAGATGATAAGAGTCTGTTTGGTCGCCTTTGACGTTTTTGGATGAAATGTTCCTTTTACAGCGACTTATGATCGAACAGCTAAGCGCCAGGGATTACCTGATCATGTTCCTGGAGATTTTGTGTGGAGACCTCGCGAGGCTGACCTCGACATGTCCCTTGATCCCGACATGCTTCCCACTCGGGTTTCAGCCGACTCCTCCCAGCCAGCTCCGTCGCCATCGCCCATTGACTCTGCGCACCAATCATCGAGCACTGGTGCTCAGGATGTCTGGTTCTATATGGCTGATGCTGAGTCACAAAACCGGCCGTCGGACGACGTTGTAGCAGAAATTATCGCTGCAGACAGTCTACGGCAGTCAACTCTCGCGTTTCACCTCTTCAAGAAACCAAAGAGTACTCGAATTAGATGTACACTTTGTTTGTGAGTATTAGTCCAACGTCGCTACACTACTAAGTGTTTGCTAATCATTCGCTTTGATAAAGGCGGGAGAAAAACGAATGGCGAACATGGCTCAATCGTATAGGCGGCATCTCAAGACCTATGCGTGAACATCTTTCCAAGGAGCATCCTGCCACATATAATCAAAAGTGTAATGAACAAGGCGTCGGAGTCAGAGCCGGAGCTCGTTCATTCAGTGTCCCTCCAGCAGGTACCCAGGTTAGCCTGAATCAAAAAGTTCTAGTAGGTTTAGAGCTGATAGCAGCCTCATCTTAGTCTGAAGAACCCGAAATACCACCCTCCGAGCAGACCTCTAACTCTGCGGGCTCATCCGGAAAACCGATACAAATACCTCAACACGATCCGCCACCGCATATACAGCATGCGCAACCCCCACTGCCTCCACCTCAGCACCCACAACCAGCCCCGAACTATCCACAACCGGCTCAGCATTACCCGCAGCCTCCATATCCCCGTCCGCAGCACTATCCGCCGTGGGAGCCCGACCGTCGCAAGTCGGCTCTCGAGCTAGCTCAGGAAGCAGTCGACATTGCTTCACGTCCTCGGGCAGCGGAAACAGTCGAGGAGCTCCGAGCAGAGCTTGAACAAGTCAAGGCGCAACGTGATCACGAGTTAAATGCGCGGAGGTTATTGGAGCAGGAACTATATCGCGTCAAGGAAGCTGCGAGGGCTAGAGATGAGGAGCTTGTGAAAGTATCCCATTTAATATCGGCATCCTTGCAGGCGTTGGCCGGAGCTTCGGGCCCTCCTCCAGCTGCTCCCCCTGGCGCGCCACCTCAGGGGCCGTATCCTCATCCCCAATTTGCTTATCCATACCACTATCCTTACCCATACCCATCTAACCCCGCTTAATCAACATAATTTTGTACAAACGGTTGTATTGTGAATATATCCTACCCCAAACAATCAAATACTTTTAAAACAAACGCAAGAAGCGACAGCAACAACCACATAGTACAGAGCAAGGTGGAGCACACTACGTCACGTGCTTCTTTACAATCAATGCGTATTTGAGGAACTCCATATCCGGGTTGCTCATGTTCTCGTCATACACTTCCATCATGCACTCATCGCCGTCCTTGGAACTGAGAACCGCGGTCCTACCAAACGATGGATGTGACCTGTCCAAGCATATCGCGTGTTCCTCGGTGTTTGGTCGTACGGGAGCAAGGTATTGGAACGGGACTCCGCCCAATTGTTGACCATCGTTCAGCAGGTCGAGGGTCACCGTACGCTGGTAGCGAGCACCGCTGTCGAGTCGAGTGACGAAAACACCAATCTGGCCGTCGTATTGGCCATCGGCATACCCAGCAGATTCTCCCTCTGGGACGCGGAACTCGAGCATAGCGCCAACCAGGACGTGCTCCGGGAAGACCATGAGCCAGTCCTCGGGTAGTTCTGTACCAACAGTTTTAGAAGATAACGATATAGTCAAACAAGACCACTCACCCTTGTCGGCCGCTGCTCCTCCGACTTCATCATCATCCATTCCTGATCCGCTAACAAATGGCGTCGGCGCGCCTCTTGGTGTTTGCGATGCGCCGTATACACCAGGTGTCATACCGAACACACCAGGCGTTGGCGCGCTACCATATCCGGAACCAAATGCGGGCGAAGTCGCGGTTGAAAATGCCCCTGGTGTCGGTGCAGATAACGCTGCTCCAGGAGTCGGCGCAGAGATCGGTCCGGCCCCCGGTGTAGGTGCAGTGAACGGCGTAGGCGCACTATCGGCTGGCGACTGAGCGTGTGTCGTCAGCCACCTTAATTCTACGTCCAAATCTAAAATCACAACTTACCCATTCGTCCGCGCCACCCCACTCCCCGCCGGGCGTTTGCCCAGCAGCAGAAGCACCCGGCCGTCCAGGCGTCGCACCGCCCCACGAATCCTTTGCACCTCCAGAAGGCGTCGCACCACCCCACGATCCAGCCGCTCGCGCGGGAGTTGCGCCACCCCATGAGCCTGCGGGACGCGCTGGAGTCGCACCTCCCCAAGAATTGGAAGGTCGTGCTGGAGTGGCTCCGCCCCACCCGCCTGTTGCGGCTTGACCTGTACCCGAAGGTCGACCGGGCGTGGCCCCGCCCCATCCTCCGGATCCTCCGGGTCGACCAGGTGTCGCGCCGCCCCACCCGCTTGAACCAGCCCCTCCTGGGGTTTTGCTGCCAAAGGAATCGCTCGTGTAGGGATTTTGAGTTGATCTAGAATAAAAATAGTCATTAATCGGCGAGTCAATCAAAACTTTGACAACATACGATCTACAGAATTAAATCAGTACCTGTGATTTAGGATAAAACCGTGGCTACTCACGAAGCGTTCCAAGCCGGAGTCTTTCCTCCTCCAAACGGCGTCCTCGATCCTTCTCCCCACCCAGGGGTCTTGCTCCCACTATTGACATACGGGCTCGACATACGTCCATTGGCCGGCGACGAAGCTCCCCATCCTCCGCCTCCACCTCCACCACCCCTGTTGCTACCCGGAGTACCCCATCCAGCGTTTCCGGCGTTTGCACCCGTACCAGGGAACGAAGCAGGTGGACCCATCTTGTTTCTGTTATCGTTGTTGCGTCGAGGGAAGCCGTCGTTGAGTGGAATAAATTTCCCGTCTTGCCTACCGAGAGAAAACCATTAGCCCAACCAATAGATATAACCAACCAGACTCACCCCTTCATCCTCAGCTTATCCTTCTCGATCGAAATAACCTTATTATTCGTCACCAACTCAACCCTCACGATATTCCCATTCGTCTCCTTGATAGTGCCCATATACCCCTTCTGCAACCCCTTGGTCACCATAACGCTAACCCCAATCAACCGATCCCTCGGCGCACGATTCATAATCCCGCTCCCGACCATCCCGCCCGCACCACCCGCCATCGCCGGATTCATCTTGCTCAAATCGACACCGGCGCCGGGACCTTTGGGCGCAACGCTCACGAGCGACCGAGCACGGGTGACAAATACACCGCCGTTTTCGGCAATGTCGCGGTTGTGGAGGAACGCATAGGTCGATTGGTGGATGTGCAGGACTTGGCCTTTGCGCATTTCGCCGTCGATTTCTTTCATGTTGTCTCGGACGCGAATTTCGTGCCCGTGGGCGTCGGTCGCGATGGCCCGGTTCGAGTCGCGGCGCATGCTGATTTGGTGGGGTTGGACGATTCGGGTTTGGCCGTTTTGGTCGAGAACGCGGAAGGTGGAGTGTTCGGTTTTGTAAATCACTCCAACGGAATCAGCGCTATAAGGGAACTAGTTAGGAAGAGGGGAGAAAAGAGGAAGAGGAACGCATACCCAAGCAGGACCAGATCGTGCAACTCATAGTTTCCAACAGTGTTAGTGCTAGCACCGACTTCTGCAGCCTCACGCAGATCTTTAGAGAATACAGTGACCTATAAAAACATTAGAAACGCATTCTCTATCCCAGACCACAGACTTACCTCTTGCAGCGACAAATCAGACAAGAACGTAACCACATTATTGGTAACAGACACAACCAAACCCGTCTCGTCGGTATTTTTCCCAGCCATAACCTTGACGTGATCTCCAGCCTTGAACCGCTTCCGCACACTGCGCGCCGGAACCTCGATCTTTTGACCTTCGATCTCCATATGCGTAGCCCGCAGCAAGACGACCTCCCCAGAGATGCTCTCGACGACACCGTGGACACCCGTCTGCTCGCCCTCGAACACCTCGACGTGATCACCGGGTTGAAGAACGGCCGTCGCAGCCTTGCGAGCGGCATCGGCGATGGCGGAGAGGTCGACGTCTGGTACGCCTTCTTCACCGTGTGTTCCAGCGAATTGGGTGATTTCGTCCAGGGTTGGGTTGACGTTGTCGGTTTGAATGCCAGTTAGTCGAATATCCTTTTCGATAAATCCGTCCTTGTAGGTGTCGTTCATGAACACATAGGCATTGGCTTGTCGCCTTCCGACGGAACGAGGACCATAGGCCTTGGTAACCTCCTCCACGTTGAAGAATCGTTGGGGTGGGCGTCCGGTAGGAGCCGACATGCCAGGTTTCTTGCGTTTCCCGGTTTTGGGGTCGACAGCGCCCCCGCCAAGGTCATCTCGAGGAGTAAGGTCGATACGAGGGATAAACTTCAAGCCGACTTCTTCGCCGTTTTCGGTCACGTCGATTACCTGGGCAAGATCACCAGCATATTTGCCACGTTTAATGCGCACCCAGGCGCCAGGCTGCACAGTAGTCTCCACGCGTTTGATCCGGAGAAGGCTAGACATTTCATCGATCGGAACGAGCTTGATTCCGCTGCTAACGTATGCGCCGACCAGTCCGTTGAGCGCGGTGCTGACCTGTTTAGCGTCGTGCGCTTCGACATAGATAAGACCAGGTAGAGAATCACGTTGGAAAGCCGAAAAGATCTCGAGCGGAGAGTTGCCATGTTCCTTGTCGAGGAACTTTCGCATCAAGCTGAATACGATTTCCTTTTCTCGACCGACTTTGACTCGGACTTGGAACAAGTGCGGGTCGTTGACGCTCGGCATGAGCAAGCGTTGGGGTACTTGGTCGGCATCGCCTGTGTAACGGGCTGCGGAACGTTGATATCGATCCTTGTAGTCCTGAGCGAGTTCGGCGAGATCTCGTTCGTTGAGCTCGCGCTGCTGGTTATATCGAATGTGGTCGGCCGCCGCGCGTCTGTTTGCGGGTTCGTTGGGGTCAAAACCACCATCTTCGTCAATAAATTCTCGGGCTACAAGTCAAGCGCCGGCGTCAGCAGATAGATTCCTAGTACAATAATGCCCTAGAGACGAACCTTCTCGCCCAAGCTCCTCGTCATCATCGTCCAAGTCCTCGTCATCATCGTCTACCTCGACTTCGAGATCGAGGAAACGGTGTGCCTTGGGCTTTTTGGGTCCACGCTATAGCAAGACATAAGCAGATAATTCTAAGTAATATAATCTATACATACTTTAACACGTTTTCGCTGCCTCCCCGAGTCCTCCTCCTCCTCTCCCTCGTCCTCATCCTCCTCTTCGTCCTCTTCTTCCTCAGAGTCACGCTCTTCTTCTTCGTCACTACCACCATGAGCAGCCGTATTAGCCGGTCGTGAGCGGCCAATGTCCATAGCGTCGGGCAGCTCCTCTTCGTCATCGTCAATATATTCCCGTGAAGCCATAGTGTTCGGTGGCAGTAAGTGGTGGTCGAGTTCAAGAGAGAGGATAGCCGCTGAGACAGTGTTACGTCAGCTAGGTCTCGGCGCTTATTGCGAACCGCCACTTCATGCGGCTAACAACTCAACCACCACCAGCTGTCTTTAGGTAATACGGCAAGGGGCGAAGATATATGACAAGTTCTAGTGCTATAGTCCGAATATGACACTCTCTGACACTCTACCATCTGAGATACTATCTTTGATCTTCGAGTTTGTGGTACTATCCGAGTTCACAAGTTTCTCCTTGGCCAGGTGGTTGAAGACTAAAGAGCCATCTACCTTAAGCCTAGCACTTCCGAAACACCCAGCTACACTCTCTGAAGTCTGTCATCTTTGGCACCAGGTCACTATTAGCACGCCGATACTCTGGTCATACATCAACATAGTTATATATCGATACAAAAGCGACGAATTCTACACTTGCGCTTCCCGTTTTGTCAGAATGGCCGCTGACGTGCCCTTATCCATTCGTATACACCAGTCAAGACGTTTCGTAAACCTGGAGCCGGATTACATCCGGAAGTTAACTAGGTGGCTAGCCCCTGTTGCGAAACGTATCTATTCATTAGAACTCTCCGAAGACTCGACCCCAGTAGTCTTAAACGCGACCTTGTGCTGTTGGCTCGAACATGGTGTGCCAGGTACCGTCAGAGAGCTTCGCCTCTGGGCCCCGAGTAGCGACCGCCATAAGCTAAAGTACATCCAGCCAAGATCGAGGTCCGACGTTCCAGTTCCCTGGCGAATTAACCTCTCGGCGACAGAATTGGATGCTTTCCTTGAGCCAATAACTGTGCTATACTTGGATGGCAAATTTGCTCGCTGGGACAGCCATGCGTATCGAGGTCTTACGCATTTACTTCTAAGTGATAGCTCTATCAAGGAGGACCAACTCATAGGTATCCTATCCAACAGTCCCCAACTACGCTCTCTCACGTATACTCTCTTAATTAAACACAAGAAGCTACGCAAGTTTCCTCCTCCCCCAGTTAACCTCCCAAACTTGGAGACACTTGTTCTACGCACCCTGAGAAACACGGACCTCTGGGCCATACTACGCTTGTTGGCGCCTGGCCCAAAACCGCTCACATTATCGCTTACAATTTGGATGTCTCACCATTCTTATGACTTCGCCGAAACACCTGAGGCACAGGCGTTCTTTCAGCGATCAAACATCCAGACGTGTCATCTTGACGCAGACGGCTGGTTCCGAGAGACTTGGTTCCCCGATATCCTGTACAAAATACCCAATCTGCGGAGGATATGTCTTCAGATTCATTCCTATCTTGACCCAGGCTCTCTTATTAGGTCAGACGAGTTCAGAGTGTGCTCACAGCTTAACGAGCTGATCATGATTGACTGCGAACTGGATTTGGATGAGTTTAAGGAACTGCTTGTTGTACATCGCATCCAGATACTCAGACTCTGGAACTGTCCGGTCTTCCGTCACGGGAACAAACTAGACATGAAAGTAAAAGAGTTGGAGGAAGAGCTGTCTGATTTCGTGACTGACGCCAAATGCTATTGGGGCACAGGCAACGTTTCGTGGGATCCGTGTTTGGGATTTGTTGATGTGTTATAACGCTCTTTCTTGGTTTGATATTTATCTCACCCAGACTTTGAACACAGCACTTGATGTATAAACGTAGACATGGAGCCTATTGTACTATTTTCGCCAAAATATCAAGCGTGCAGCTCTGTTTCTTCATAGTGCCAACAGATTAGGGTGTGGACCGGGTTGGTTTAGTCTAGGACCGTTGGGGTCGCAAAGAAGTTAAATATACATGGGGCTAAACGCTACAGCCTAGCTATGGTCGATGTTCAAACCCCATGGCAAGATTTAAGAGACAATATGGTCATTGCATGATCCACTGTGCCTGCTACAGTTTCAATCATATGTCTAGAGGCGTCCTCTAATCACACTACATGCTTATATGTTTTATTTATATACATTGGTCCGTAAAGGGGACATCCTGGCAGCACCGGAATGTGCGCCTACGCTTACTAGCTGCAATGTTAGACTGGTTTCATTATTGGTGACCTCGGCCGAAACGGGCGCGCTGCCTTGTTGAAACGGTACACAAGATTGTTTTAAGGCAATTTCAACGAGCTTAGCCGCCGAGACTGTGTTATGTCAGCTGGCCAATTCGGCGCTTGTTGTCGACAACCACTTTAACCATCACTAGACCCCGACGATACACTAAAGGAGTTTTTTAAAAAATTCCGGGAAACCTCTGACCTATTATGGACCACGCTCTCGCAGTAACAGATCAATTCGATTCCGCTCTCAGCACGATCCAAACTTCAGACAGCCTGGTTAATTCCATTCAACCAATCCTTGAGGAAGGTGTAGCCTTGGTCGTTCGAAACAACTGGCCAAAGGCCAAGCCTCTCTTTTGCAAATCACTGCAGGTCTTTTCTGATGCTAGGCTCATGCTCGAAACGGCTCACTCGGACCTTGTTCGGATGTCCCATGAGGTATCGCCTTTGGAGACAGTGGGCGAGGTGAAAATTTCAGATTTTTTGGATACCGTGAGGGAAATAGGCGAACGCCGAAGGAACACCGAGTCTTTAATACTCAAAGTGATGAAAACTTTGGACGAGGTCTGGAGTCACTATCCGAAGATGGCATTTGTCAATACTCTACCGCCCGAGATACTATCCTTAATCTTTGAGTTCGTGGTTCTATCTGAGTTCACAGACTTTTCTATATCCGGACGGGAGGCCAAGGAAAAATCCGGCTTGAAGCTAACACGTCCGGAATACCCAGCCACACTTTCCAAGGTCTGCAACCTCTGGCACCAGGTCGTTACTAGCACGCCGAGACTTTGGTCATACATCAACCTGGTCGTGTCTGGATCTAAAAGAGATGCGTTCTATCTACGTGCCTCCCGTTCTATCAAACTCGCCGCCGGTACGCCCTTGTCTATTCGTATACATCAACATGTAGGGCGCCCCAAGCCATATACGATCCGGTATTTAACTAGGTGGCTAGCTCCTATTGCAGAACGCATCTACTCGCTGGAAGTTGCTAAAAACTCATCACGAGCACTCTTGAACTCGGTGTTGTGCTGCTG
>WSTH01001948.1:0-10003 GCA_019616345.1 Ceratobasidium sp. 395
AGTTCGTGTTCTTTTGCCGCGTCGTGCTGGATATCCTTAGCCTTTTTACATACGCTGTGTAATGGACACCTTTGACTCCATTCGATTTTTGTGTAGAATCCCCATCTACTGAATAGACGAGGTTTTTTTCGTTCAATATTATCTGCTAGTCAGAGCGACAGCTACGCATCTACCCAAATATCTCATCAATCTCGTCCCGCCTTCGTCGCTTATCTCTCTTCGTTGTTACGCCCGCGTCGTGAGGTACGATTTTGGGCCTAATTGGCGCAGCATCTGCCGCTTCGAGTTCCACAGGAAAGTTCTCGCGGCTAAGGGGGGCTAGAGTAGTTCGTGATGGCGACGGTGATCGTGGTATGACGGTTTCGAGGGCGATGGGAGAGTTGGCGGCAACGGCGGCCGAATCAGGAACGTAAATAGGTGGCGGTGAGGTTAGGCGAGCAGTATGGATAGTTGGGGGTAGAGTTATTGTGGGTTGTATGGTGCGGGCGATAGTGAAGCCGATATCTTCGCCAGGCTCATGGATAGAAAGAGCAGGAGTGCTTTGTGCATTTATAACGTTATCGCTTATAGAGTCGATTGGTGAAGCAGGTGAAAATATCTTGATTGACTTGGAGACTTTGCGATAGAGCGACCGAGAGGGCTGGGGGAAATGTAAACCTGTTGGCCCGAGAAGTAAATAGAAGCGGGGCTTACTTTGAGCACCTCGAAAACCGCATACAGCCGCGGTATAATCAAGACCAGGTCATCCAATAGGTTCGAGGCTAGCGCACTAATTCTTGACACTATGCTGATAAGCACAATAGTGAGCTGAAGAAATGCCGTGGTAGGCATGAACAAACAGAATGCTCTTTTTGATTTGAGAAAATTTCCGAAATTAATGGTGAGGTTTACACTATACCTGTAAGCTTTTAGAAAGGCTTTGTTTGCCTGAATACAAAGGGGCCATTCAATAAATAAAAAAGCCGATAAACTTCAAAAACGCACCGATTTGAGTAACGTTGCAACATCTAGCAATCGCTCGAGAATCTTAGCTACGTTCTCAGGTGGCGGTATACGGGTCCATGCTCCGTTGAACACTTTTGTTCTGCCAAGATACAATATAGTTCTGACCAGAGCCGCTAGTCCAGTGTCCGGCTGCTCACCCTGTAAACGCTTCTTCATGGAACATACCAGCCAGCATCTCGAGCAGCCGAGGAGTATTTGTTTCGTGGATACGGGACGCCATACGTCGGATAGACACAACATTTCTCCAGAACAAAGATAAGCCATGCTGATTCTTTCCTTTATAGTACACACGCTCGAGCAGGTGCATTTCAGTCAAGAGGTGTTTCTGGCCAGAGCGTATATTTTTACTGCTAGACTTGAGTGTCTTAAGTAGGCGACCAATAGGGGGTATATCGACATTAGAGCGCGGCCTATAGTTTTCCGAAGCGATGAAGTGAAACCGCCGCTGAGGCATGATGAAGGTGCTAAAGACGGAAGCTGATCAGTTGGAAACAAGCGCCGGACCGTGGTCACCGCGCGTGCTTATTCGCACCCACCGTCATCCTTAACTGGCATACTCTCTCTTCCGGTCTTGAGCACCTCAGTCTTGGATGGCTACTGGAGGACAAGATGCCAAGTTCTTTGCTCGTGGAAAAATCCAGGAGTTTCGTAACGAGCTCAAGGAGGCTGAAACGAAGGACAAGAAGTTCGTCAAGCGCAAGGTTATTCTCAAGAAGATAGTCGCCAACATCACGATGGGCAATGACAGTGAGTGAATAAGGAACTCATTAATTGTTACTCTGTGCTGACTGGATACCTCATAGTGTCAGCTCTGTTCCCCGATGTAGTTCAGTGTATGAGTATTCAGGTGCTGGAGATCAAAAAGAGTAAGTCCCGCTTGCAGGACGCGTTTCTCAGATATTGAACGTGTGCCCAGTGGTCTATCTGTACCTTGTCAGCTATGGGAGAGGAAAGCCCGACCAGATCAACTTTGCCGTCCAGAACTTTCTTCAGGTGTGTTCAATAACAGCATGCTATTCTGTTGGTATTGATAGGTCGACAGGACTGTGCAGATCGAAATCCCCTGATTCGCGCGTTGGCTATCCGCACTATGTCCTATATCCCTCTCCCAGTTGTGACAGCGAATCTGATCGACCCGCTACGACATTGCTTAAAGGATCAGGATCCATATGTTCGTAAAACGGCGGCAATCTGCGTAGCCAAACTCTACATGCATGATCCTAAACTTGTCGACAAACATAACTTTCTGGCGATGCTTCGAGACCTGCTGAAGGACACAAACCCAACGGTTGTAGCAAACGCAGTCGCCGCTTTGACAGAAATTAGCGACCGAAGCGATGATATTTCTCTCAAACTGAGTATCGAGGTTGCAAACAAGCTCATATCTGCACTGGGCGAGTGTTCCGAGTAAGCCATATTATCGGATCTTCGACGTAAACTGACAAGCTGCCCTAGGTGGGGTCAGATCTACATCCTAGACTGTTTACTTTCCTACGTGCCTCAAACCACTACGGACGCGGAGATTCTTGCCGAGAAGGTCTCGATACGACTTCAGCATGCCAACTCGGCGGTTGTGTTAACGACTATTAAGATACTTCTATACCTGATGAACTACATGGACAACCGAGACACGATGAATCACCTCTGCAAGAAAATGGGCCCACCTCTAGGTAAGTGTGCCTCACTATTTTTGGCACCGTTTATTAAAACGATCACACAGTCACGCTCTTGTCTGCTGGACCAGAAGTTCAATACGTAGCGCTCAGGAATATTCTGCTCATTATCCAAAGACGGCCTGCTGTATTGAAAAACGACGTGAAGGTATTCTTCTGCAAGTACAATGATCCTATCTACGTCAAGTTGGCCAAACTTGAGATCATGTACCGTCTTGCGCGTGAAGAAAACGCGAAAGCCGTCTTACTTGAGCTTCAAGAGTGCGTTGTTAATTGAACGGTGCATACAAGTGACTGATTTCTCCTCAGATATGCCTCCGAAGTAGACATTGACTTCGTCCGAAAGGCCGTACGCACGATGGGTCGGTTGGCAATCAAAGTAACGACTGCGGCGGACCAGTGTATCGACTCGCTTCTGTCCCTCATTGAAACTAAAGTCACCTACGTCGTTCAGGAGGCGGTCGTTGTAATTAAGGATATCTTTAGGCGGTATCCCAACAAGTATGAGGGTATTATCCCTACCCTGTGCGAAAACATTGACGCATTAGACGAACCGGACGCTCGTGCAGCTATGGTATGGATCATTGGACAGTACGCGGACCGAATTGACAACGCAGAGGAGCTTATGGAGGATTTAACATACAATTTCTTGTCCGAGTCGGCTGAGGTGAGTTAGCGCACGTTGTCAAGGTCCATACTAAATAATTCTATATAGGTACAACTTGCCTTGCTCACTGCAGTTGTGAAACTCTTCATCAAAAAGCCTGAACAAGGGAAAGAGCTTGTACCTAAAATCCTTAAATGGGCGACAGAAGAGGTAGATAATCCTGATCTTCGAGACAGGGGTTACATGTACTGGCGGCTTTTGTCTACCGACGCGACAGCGGCGAAAGAGGTGGTGCTAGCAGAAAAACCAGCAATCTCAACCGACACGGATCGCATGGAGAGGGGCGCACTAGATCAACTATTGATGCATACGGGAACCCTCGGATCTATCTATCACAAAAATCCAGAGGTAACGTTCCAAACGATGATCTGCCTGGGCAATGCTTACATATTCCAATAGACCTTTATTCGAACAGCAAAGGGCAAATGGCTTTCGGATAGCCCTGCATTGAATCAAGCCTCTCGTGCTGCGCTTGTGCCACGCATGGAGGATGTTCCTCTCCCCACCGCACTTCCCAAGACAACCATCCTTCGCGACCGTCCTGCGGACTCCCCAGACGATGCCGACCCCCTCCCACCCGTTCCCGGACTTAATAGCCGGTATGACGACGATGCCGGCAATGCGCGTGCTGATGCGAGCTCATTGCTTATCGGTGCCGCCGACGATGATGAATTAGACAACGGGAACGACGATGATGCGGATGATGATGAGAGCTTACCAGTTGGTAAAGGAGGCTTGGCTGCTGCCGTGTTAGATGCGAACGATCCATATGCCGCACTAGATAGTGCATTTGGTGGCGGCGCACCGCGACCATCTGGGTCTTCACAGCGAGGGAAGGAGCAGGAGGATTTATTGCTGTGATGTACGCTTTCGCCTTCTTGGAATCGATAATACACTCGCTTTGCTGCGCTTTTATTTCATCAATTGGTATACTCAAAACAACTCTATGATACATTGTTAGGGAGCCCGTTGTATACTGGTATCTACGTCTTGAATGCGGCTCGAACCTGGTCCATACCAGGAATTCGATCCGCTAACGTCTTAGGCCGTAGCGAATTGTAGTGCTAGGCATTCTATGAGCAACCCGTAGCGCGATCAAGATAATATGACCTACCTCTCCCAGTCCGTACATGCGCCTGTGATAACTAATCTTCACCACTGCGTCCGGCTTCGCCACTTGCTCACCTATAGGTTCATGCACTACGACCCTGTGCGATCCCGCCTGTATTACATGAATTGGAACCTTGTAGGCACTCGCCAGCGCTACAATTTCAGGCTCCCCACCCCAATCTCCTGTGTCCCTTATCCTCGCACAATATATCTCGAATTCCTTGGGCGAGATCAAGCCAGGTGAGTCGGCGCCTGCCCCGTCTTCGCCACTGGCGGAGGGAAGAAATGGGATGAACAAGTCTGGGTGTGAAAACATGTAGTTTGCAGCTGTTGTTCTAGTTGTAATCGGGACGGCGGCGGTGGAAGGAATAAAACCAAGTAAGGCTAGTTGATCCGCTATCGCCGTATATAGACAGTGACCGTCGGGCGGAATCTGTGTTGATTCTTCAGATATATCTTGAATACCAAGTAATTTGTACAAACCTCAATCATTTGCAAGCCCTGCGTTTTGCATTCCCCAAGTATAGCATCTTCTTCGTCTTTTATCTCCCGTTGCATACGAGCGTCAGCAGCCTCGTCTACAGGCTTTAGCTCAGCAACTAATTTCTCTGCCTTCCTTGCCTGAGTACCTCAGAGCTATGAGGATCCTCTAATCGAACAGACAGAATATAGTCTCTCACCATTCGAGCCTGGAAACGATTCCTGCTATCCTTCTTGGATTTCTCTACTGACTCCTCTGACTTGGCACTCTCGACACTTTGTAAGACAGAGGCTGCCTCTTTCTGTACTTCAGTATCGCGTGCGTCGAGCGCTGCAAACAGGTCATCTTCTAGGGTGTCGTCGTTCTCCTGAGGCTCAGGTTCGGAAGGCGGTGGCGAAAAGACTTTCTTGATCTTATCGCGTTTCCGTGCCATGGCGTGATTTCGAACTAGGCGGTATTCAAGCTGCTAGCGAATGCAAGGCCAGGGGTTGACTCAGTACTAAATGGCAAAACAGCGTGGTAGTCTGTGCGGAGTCTAGAAACTAATTGGCGCAGCGATTAGACCATGACGCACCACGGCGCCTGTGGATCATTTGAGAAGGGAGTGCTTGGCTCATCATGCGCCGCGACTCTCACTGGGGAAACCGCTGAGCTGGACCACGTGGTCCAGCCTCGTCCAGCGCCGTACGCGTAAACGGGACCACGCTGGACAAAATATCCTACCCCCGTCCAGCACTCCCAGGCGGAGCTAGACCGCGCTCGCGTGGAGCCGCGAGCCCGTGCTGGGCAGAGCTGGACCACACCTGGCAAGGCTGGACGACCGTGGCCAAACGTGGGCCAAACTGTGACGCTGAGCCTTGCTAAGTCACGGCAAATCATGGACGTCACGAACTAGAGTATCGTCATCACGGGCATATGCGATATGTCACGACCACGTCACCACTTAGGCATGACCGCCGGGGCAGTAGTCCCTCCGCACCAGGCTCAGGCGCCACCCACAACTTCACACCTAGGGGTAGTTTGTAGCATTTAGCTACTTTGGTAATAAAGGGGCGGAAAACTACTGGCTAAACGCGATGTTTGATCAAGCTAGAAAAAATAATGACCGAATAGAGGCAGCTCCACACCGTATATGGCGGCTCCTTGATGCCTCTGCAGCTCCCCAACGATATATTTGGTGCGCCAGGCAAGGAGTTGTCCAGGTCACGCGTTGCGCCGCCTAGCTGTGCCGGGCGGCACTGGACGGCATCATCTTGCCTAGCGCTGCCTAGGACTGCTTGGCGGAGCTGGACCAGGCTAGACCAAATAATAGTCCAGGGCTCCTCGGAAACTGTGGTGCCGTGTTGCCCAGGTCTCGTCCAGCCCAGCGCTTTCCGCAGTGTCTTAAGTTTAGCTCAACCGCAACGGATCCGTTACAGCCGACATAGCCCAGTGCCAAAGATGCCTTCAAAAAAAACAAGAATCCCTCTTATTTTTGGTACTATGACAATTGGAGCCTCGGGCAAGAATGGCGTGCGTAACTACGAACTCAGCGAATGCCAATCAATCTTGGACACATTCTTCAGCCACGGTCACACAGAGGTAGATACCGCCCGGTAGGTCTCTCAGCAGGTTCTCCATGGTATAAATCTAATGTATCCCCGTGACTTCCAGCATGTATGCTGAGGGCACGACAGAAGCGGTAAGCAGGCAAATATTCAATCAACATAAGTGGAGCTTTACCAATCTACTACATCATTAGCACCTTTCTCAACTCAAGCTGGGCGATGCTACCATCGATACGAAGTATGTGCTGCTTGGCTTTCACTTAGCTGCAAATTGACAAGCGGCTCATAGAGCATTCCCGTTCGAACCCGGGATGCATTCACCCAAGAGACTCCGTGCTACCTTTTTGGAATCTCTCCAAAAGTTGAATCGAAAAAAAGTACGGGTGTTCTATTTACATGCTCCAGACCGTAGCGTTCCCTTTGAAGAAACTCTCGAGGAGGTGGATAAACTTCATAACGAAGGTCTCTTGTCAGTTGTCTCTATCCATATTTAAATGGGGATCTTACAAATTTATTTTATCCTAGCGAAGTCTTTGGGTTGTCCAACTATGCTTCGTGGGAGGTGATCCAACCTATTGAGCTTAGATAGCGACCCTCTTATGTTTCGCGTTCACCAGGTCGTAGAAATCGTCGGTATATGCAAGGCTAAAGGATATGTACTGCCCAAGATCTATCAAGGGATGTATAATGCTATTACTCGCGCTGCTGAGCCTGTAAGCTGCACTTCCACGCTCCTGGCCGGAATAGCCAACCTAATCATCCCTTATGGATTAGGAGCTGGTACCATGCCTTCGTAAATTTGGGTTGCGCCTTGTTGTATACAATCCTCTCGCAGGTAAGTGGCTGTTTCAAAAGTGCCCGCAATACTTAGTGCTTAACTTAGCTTTTCAGGGGGCTTCTTCGCTGGTAAGGTTCTAGGCGCGGCAAACGTTCCGGATGAAGGTCGTTTCAGCGGAGATAGTACCATGGCTAAAATGTATCGGTGAGTAGTACTCCGCCTAGGTAATATGATGGTCTACGCTCATGCTGCTGGCCTCATAGAGCTCGCTATGTCAAAGAAAACTATTTTGCTGCTCTCGAGAGTCTTAAAGCCGTCGCAGTGAGGCATCCTCCTAGCATCCCGTATATGATCACTCTAACCCACTACTACAGACCGCACATAATCTCCGCCTCACTGAAATAGCGCTACGCTGGTGTCAACACCACTCTGCTTTAACACCTGACGATGGTGTTATCTTAGGTGAGTCTGTTCGGCATCGTAAAAGTCTGCAGCTCACTTAGCGAAAATGCAGGTGCGAGCAGTGCTGCGCAGCTGGAACAAAACTGTGTAGATAGTGCAAAAGGCCCGCTGCCGGACGAGGTTGTGTCGGCGCTAGACGCTGCCTGGGATAAGGTTGGCGCAGATTGCCCGCCATACTGGCGCTAGAATCGCGAAATGTTCCGCGAAGTGTTGTAAACTGAAATGTTAAGTGTATGCGTTGTCGCACTGAATATTCGCGAACCTGGAGCCCAGGCCTGTATCAAGAGACAAAAGGATGTATTTCAAGCGCCAATGTGTTACAGGACCATTTTTCTAATGGGAGTGCAACCAAAGGATATCCCGAACCCAAAAGCCAGCCGTGATATTCGTAAAAACCATTTAGAGAGCGGGGTTGGCGTACTTGACCTGAAGCACAAATGGTTCAGTTTCTTCGTACTTAGTTGAAGCCAAGACTGTATACTCACGAGGTCGACGAAGTAGGCCTGGAACCAGGTGCCGGCCTCAGGAGCGGGCTTCTTGGCGTCATTGAGACCGCAGGTAGAGTCGTAGCGGACAGCGGAGGTGTTGGAGGTACCGTCACACTCTCCTCCGGGCTTGACCCAGACGATTTGGCTAACATCACAAAGTGAGTGAGCATAAGTGCTAGAGAAGCGTGAGGATGACTTACTCGACGTTGGCGACAGTGCTGGTGCCGGGGCGGAGACCAAATCCAGCGCCCTCGATGTTGCACCAGTTGCCCCACGCATCACGGATGTTCTGGACACCAGAGCGGCCTTGATCGACGATGAAGTGGGCTATATGCAAATAGTGAAATTAGTGTTTAGGACGTGTTCATCCAGGCGCTAGTGTCAAACATACCCGGGAAGTTGTTCTGCTGGAGGAGAGGAGCGAGCGCGGTGATGTAGTGCTGCTCATCGTAGTTCTGATTGGGCGGGGTAACAGGGTCGGGAGAAGCAGCAACGAGAGCGTTGTAGTTGGCAACGTCTACATGAGGCTGTGAATACTCGCACATACTTGAATAGAAGAACTCAACTTACTGGTCGCAAGGCCACGGACACGGTAAGCACCACCGGCAGACTTGAGGAGATCACCAAAGAGCTGCGCAGCGGGCGAGATGTTGGCGGGCCACCCGAGCCAGCCGGCATGACCAGCATCGAGGTAGAGGTACATGTTCTTCTGGCTGAGCTTCTGGATCGCGTATACGCTCGAACGCAAGTAGACGTCCTTGGCCTTGGCGCAGCGTTGGTCGCTCAAATTGGTAACCAGGTTGGCAAGCGAATCGGGCTCGAGGACAGCGACGACACGGACATCAGGGTACGCTGAGAAAGCTCGATGTTAGAATTTTATTTAGCAGGCGCGGTGCAAGACCTACCTGAGACTGCAGAGGCGATACCGTCAATATACTGCTTGTAAAGCGCCTCTCCGCCGTTAGCGGACGACAACTCTCCGTTGGAAGCAAGAGCGTGGCAGTCACGGTCGGGGAGATCGTAAACAACGATTTGCACAAGCTTTTTAAACGCAGTTTTTTAGTTGGTCTTCCTGCAATATCCATTGTGTACCCACCTGCTTCTTTCCAGTGCTCTTGGCCTTGGAATCCGCATCAGCAAGGTAGGTCTTGAGGGTGGGAACCTTGGACATAACATCGAACCAGGTGAAGGTCGGGATGTTTGCAACCTTGGCAGCCTTAGCAGCGAGGGCGGAGTCGGTGATGTTCTTGGCAGCAGCCGCAACCTCGGCAGCGTAGTAGGGCGAGAGCCAGACGGCGTAGTCGGAGGTGTATGGGTTGTCCGAGGGGCCGACAGTGCTGCACATAGAACGGTCAGATGCATAATTCGCAGCGGAAAACTACGTGATAGGCTCGTACCTAGTGGGGGGAGCAGGAGTAGTAGTGGTGCCTCCCCCTCCTCCTGGCTTGGTGGTGGTGGAGGTGGTCGGGCGGGCCGTGGTGGTGGTAGGAGTGCTAGAGCCAGGCAAGCACTGGGAGTAGTAGTCGTTGGACTTGACGCAAGTGGAACCAGCCGCGCAGGTCGTGGGGCCTATTTGCATCACGCCTAAGTACTACTATTCAAAAAAATTTGGAGAAAGAGACATACCAGTCCAGCCCTGGCCACCGCACTGTCCATAGACTGGCGCCTGTGCCATGACGCTGGTGGCCATGAAGGCCACAGCCAAAGAGCCAACAGAGATTGTCCTGAGCATGTTGAGAGAGCAAATGTAAAGGAAAGAACGAGTCTGGGGAAACCAACTAGCGTCGCCCTC
>WSTH01001949.1:0-10002 GCA_019616345.1 Ceratobasidium sp. 395
CAAATCAATAAGGTGCTCGAGGTGCTTAAGCCACATATGCATCGTGTCTATACACTTGATATCAATTCACCTCACTCTGATACAGATCTCACTGCTTTCGTGTTAAACCTATGGCTTTGTCGTAGCAGCCCAGGACTTACTAGGTCACTCTTGATATATTGCCCGGAAGCTAGTTACCCAGTACTGGACAGCGAAGACAACACAACAGTTATGCACTTGGCTGTACCAGATAACGCAGACGATACACTAAGCTCTCTCAGTACGATCCATCTGTCGGGTGTCGCGTTCGGTTGGAATAGCAGTGTATACCATGGGCTTGTCGACCTACGAATCGGCGGAAACTCGGCCGTGTCCTGGGACAACACTATCTCCACTTCCCAATTTGCCGAAATCCTATCTGCAAGTCCAGCGCTAGCTGTGCTCAAGCTAAAAAATCTTTCGATTAGTCAACCTGAAGGATGGACCCCGATAACGGTTTGGACATGCTTTTCCCTTTGATAGGTCTATCTCAGTCGCTTCCCGACATCAGTGTGAGCGTAGTGCTTTGCCACAAGGAACAAAATGGGCTCTATGCGTTTCTAACTCGATCCAAGATAACTATCTTATGTTGCAAGTATTCGTACCCCCCTGAGCCATTCCAGCTACCTCCTCGACACTTGATCGAGAACCTCCGCACTCTCATACTTCCGAGGATGAGGATTACCGAGACGTCGTCTACTAAGGGAAACTTATCATTCCTTCGGCCACCGCCCATCCTGGACCATCCGCTCAGTGTCATCCTCTTAGACTGTACGGTTTCTTTTGAAGGCTTGAAAGAATTCATTTCGAATAATCACATCCAGCAGCTACGTCTCGATCGATGCACGACCTTGGTTAAGGGCTTGCACCACTTTTGGCATTCGAGCGAGGATTTGCGGGAAATTCAAGACCAGCTAATGAAGACATACCCACACCTTCAATGCAACGTCTCAAAAACAGACTCGACTTCCCAATGGCCTTGTCGTACGATGTCTGACACAGCAAGATTCTACGACGGGTTCCCGTGATATCTGCCCTCACCAAAGCATATGTAGCTGTCTCTAAAACGTGTCGAAATATGTGCTTTTAGTGTTTCGATGTTTCTGCTTCATCTGTATGACAGCATATATACAAGTAGTTTGGTACCCAAGTGAAAACTGTGTAGTACTTAGGGGAGCCTGCTGGAAACACTAAAACCTTTTATCAGTTGGAGGCAACCTTTCTCCTCGTCGCAGGTATATGCGACCAGCCTGTGCTCACAAATGCTTGGAGCCTATCTCCTAGTATTGGTCCAACTCAACCCTCACAAGAAGGCCAACAACGTAGGTTAACACGACTTACTGACGGGCAATCGATTAAACAAAGTAAAATATAGCATGAAAATAGCACAAAGTTGTGTAAGCCGCAAGTCTAAATACTCGTACCCTGATTAGGTAACGGCTTCTTGCCAAGCTGTTTCTGCCATTGTTTACTGCCAACAACTATCAGCTTCAAAACGAGAGTATCTCTGCTTACTGTAATAGGCTTGTCTATTATATCATGAAAGCCGTTGTGGAGTGGTCCGGTTCGGCCCGCTCCTACCCCTAGGCCCCTATTCGGGGATGTATTTGGTCCTGCTCGCGCCTCCGGCGCAATCCAGTCGTTTCCTCTTTCCTCTCACCGCACGCACTCAAGTCCGACGCGCTTGCCTTGCTGCACTTGCTTCACTGGTCTCTGAACAGGAAGTGCTACGTGACATTCATATATTGCTAGCCATGATGCGAAACAGTTCAACAACGCTGGCTCCGGTAAACACACTTCCTCCGGAGATACTTGCTCACATACTCGAACTATCAAAAGCGTACTGTAGTCGCCGTCACGATGATGGAATTGATTTTCATGACCTTGCTGCGGTGTGCTCATACTGGAGACAGGTTGCGACAAACATGCCAAAGCTGTGGGCTCACATCGACATCGGTCCAAGTACTCCTATTGGTCTCACAGAGCTATTGCTAAAACGCGCAGGAGACTCACCGATAGAGATCCACTTACACGAGGCGAATACATGCACATCCAAGCCAGCATCAATGGAAAAAATGGATCAGACTACGAGCCTGTTCTCCCGACATCTCCATCGTATTTGCGCGCTTGACATCGAGTCGGATGCCTGTTTTCCGGATCTTATTACTCATACGCTGAATACCTGGCTTGGTCGTAGTGGGAAGAACTTTCCCCAGTCTCTTATAGTGGATTTCCCCAACGCCAATTCGGTTCTATCCTTCAGCGACGCCCTGACAGCGGAGCCAGAGAACGCAGAGGAAAAGCTACACTCGCTTACTACGGTACACCTGGAGAACGTTTATTTCGATTGGAATAGCAAGGTATACTGGAATCTGACCGATCTGCGACTTATCTTTGACTGCGACAAAGGCAAATCCCCTATTTCCACCTTGGAGTTGAACAAAATCCTAACAGCAAGCCCAGAACTGGAGATACTCAAGCTGGAGGGCCTAGAAATACGCGAGACGGAAAACTGGGCTGGAGAAACCCCGATCGCAATGAAGCGTGTAAGCGTCTTGAATCTAGTGAATATGGACCCCGGCAGTCTACGACTGCTCCTTCCTTTGATCACTGTATCCGGCCCACTTCCTGAGATTGTTTTAGGTATAGCAGTCAGTAGCCGGATGCAAGACGAGTTCGAAGCGTTTCTCGTTCGATCAAAGATTACTACGTTATATTGCATCAATCAGGACGGCTCCCACTCTAGATTTTTCCCGCTGCCCTCCGGGCAACTTGTTGACGATCTCCGTATCCTAGTACTAGACAACCTTAGTATCACCAAGACAATGTCCGGCGGGGCAAACCGACGGACCTCTCAGCCGTCAGCCCACCCGCTCAGCGTCACCCTCGTCGATTGTGTAGTCGACCTTGGTGCTCTGAAGGCCCTTATCCTCGATTACGGCGTCCGAACTCTACGCTTTGAGGTTTGCCAGCTAGATCCAGTCGCTAAACATGATTTTGAAGACCTACATGGTTTACGAGACTCGTTGCTGGAAACGTTCCCTGAACTTGACTGCACCATTTCGGACGAAGACTCGGCTTGGGACTGGGTCTGCTATAAAATGTCTGAGATTCCAATTGAAACATAGGTACTATGCATGTATATTCATATAGAAAGAAAGCACGGTTTTGTATGCCAAATCATTGCCCGCGCCAGCCTCTTGTTATACGCTGGTAGTTAGATACGTATCAGCGACTAACTCGACAACAACGCCAATATCTACGTCTGTGGTAGCTCTACCACCTGCGTAAATGCAATTAAGCGCACTTTAGAAGACTGGGTTAGTATTTTTCCCATCGTGCTGCTTATGCTACCTGAATCAAGCTGGAGAGGGAAGTACGCAATGCGCATATACTCGACCCATCAAGAGAATGTCATGCATTCATTCGTTTACAACTCGATTCCTCGACTTTACGGTTCCAAACAGTTGAGCTCAAAAAGGCATTGCTCCGAGCAATTTGGTTTGTAATGGGTTTCTTCTATCAGATGATACATAGAAATGAGCTTAGAACCTTGCAGCAGTGTATATACATCAGCGAGTCCGTCAGTCCGGACTCAAACCGTACAGACCAGCGAGTCCAGGTAACCTGGACTCAAGCTGCTCAAAATAACACCACTGATGCCAGTCAGCGAGTCTAGTAAGCTAGACTCAAGCTGCCCAGACAACTTAAACCAAATCTCAGACCGTAACTAAACGAAAATAGAGGAAATAGAGGAAATAGAGGAAATAGAGGAAATAGAGAAAATAGAGAAAGCAGAGAAAACGATTATTTGCGTTCAGAGAACGGAAGGTTCTTGTCCACTTTGCGCGTCTCCCCCCTCTTCTTCTTACCGAGCTGGTTCGCCTTGCTCGGTCCGCGTCGCCTCCCCTTCTTCGGCCCGGCCGTCTCGCCCACTCCCTCACCTGCGGCATCCTGACCCACAGCATCCTGAACTGCAGCACCCTGACCTGCAGCGTCCTCGCCTGTAGTATCCTCGGTTGTGGCGTCTTCGCCCACTGGCGCCCACATTGACGCCGACGACCCCCCAGGCAAATGACCAATCTCCTGCACCGACTCGTCCTGGTCATGAGACATCCCGACAGGACTCGCGCTCGGGACGAGCAGGGAAGAAGCGTGGGGGGATGGTGAGGTAAAGAGAGGGAGTGAAGGGGAAGCCATTATAGGCGGGTGAGCCAAGCCTGAAAGAGCCGCATTATAGCTCTTGCTCGGCACGCGTAGCCTAGTCAGACCGCCCGGTCCGGGCGCGGAGTACCCCTCTCCACCTGAAGTCCCCGTACCGGTGGTCTGGAGATGGTCGGGTTGACCCTCCGGCGAGTTCTCTTCGGTAACTGTCGCGACGGCAGAGGCGGGGCGTGTCGGGCTAGGGGCATGGACAGAGGCACTGAGCGGGGCGCCATACATTGGCTCGGGGGTCTGTGGGTCGCTATCGTTGGCCAAGTCTCTGGGTTCCGCTTTCCGAGCCGCGGGTCCATCTGAAGCCGAGTCTAGACTGTTCGTCGAGTCCCCTAGGCCGGCAAGGTCGACGTCCAGTAGCTGGCTTTCAAGGCTCATGTATGTGACCAGGTCTAGGGACTCCTCGGTTGGAAGCCCGGTTGCGGTATGGGTAGTTTGGGCCGAGTCCTCTTCGATGATAGTCGAGAGCCCTCCACAAGAGCTGACGAAGGGGTCAGTTGCCTGCAAGATATGGTGAGTACATACAGAACGAATCTATGTAGAGTGCTAACCATGTCGGCAAAGAACGCGTCAGCGCGCTCGTTTGTGATCAGTTCAGACGAGTCGACGCTGGAGAGCAACAAGAGACCGTTCGAGTTAGGTGTAGTCGATGCGTGGCCGACCTCGTCACCGGCAGAGATACCAGACCCATCTTCGTTGGTTTGGGGGGTATCCAAGGGAGTACCCTCGTTGCCTGCGTCAGTTTCTAAGCTCATATCCACCCATGCGTCGAGGCTGACGTTGTCCTGAATGCCGTCCGCGGGCCCAACTGGGTTGTTCTCCAAGGTTGGAACGTCCGTATCACTCACATCAGAGTGTGTCAGTTCATCGAGCAACGCCGCGATTGTGAGGCCTGAGTCCACATATTCGTCTTCCGTTGGGCCCACGCGCGCTAGCTCGTCAGCCAGCGAGTCTTGCTTAACATCGTTGAGCTCAACAAGGTCTTCGCTGCTCACGCTCATGTCGGCGGATGCGTCCACGTCAACGTTGCTATCGACGGCCAAGAGTTCGTCCACAGTACCAGCATCGACGGGCTGCTCATTCCTCGTTAGCAAGGGGCTTGTACCAAGAATCATGTTCCTGACCTGGTTTCCGGGCAGCATTCGCAACTCATCCAAACAACCATTTGTTCCATCTCCAACACATCCAGTCTTGGTTTGAATCGAGGGTTCCACCAAAGTTCCTCCAATATCCTGAGTGTCGACAATGACTTGAGTGCCGCGGAGGCCGTCGCCAGTAAGTATAGGGTCGGAGGTGTCGGTCACTCGAGAGTCGGCCGGAACAGTGTCGTCGCAAGAAGCAAAAGTAGCTGGGCTGACCGAATATTCAGATCGGCGGCCGCCACAGTCGTCGGAGTAGGACAAGGGGATCCAAACTTCAGGGCCGGTTGAGGGGGCGGTCAAGTCCACGTTGTAAGCGCCGGAGGCCCAGGCCGTAACAGAACCGAGGTTGCTAGCCACGAGATAGGTGGAAGCGCCGTGGCTATCCAAGGCGAGCATCTGCGAAACGTCGTCTTCAGGACCTTGGTCGCGGTTGTACTGGTCATAGGGAGCCTCCAACGGGAAACGCGGGACGAGTGACCACCACTTGGACTCCTCGGGTTGGCTACCATCGGGGTTATCAAGCACAAGGATGTATAGCCGTTGGTTTGGTGCAAGGGCCAAGCTCTCGACCATCTCGGCGTCTAATAGAAAGATTAAGTACGACCAGACTACCCAAAGATGTAGTTTACTTACCGGTCGGGCCATGGCGTCTCGAGATCTGTATAGCGTAAGTACAAACCCAGATGAGAGCGAGTGTACAAGCAAAAATGAGTTCAACGCGCGAAGAGTAGAGGTTTGTCAGCATCGCGATGCCCCGTGGATACATACCCGCCAGTGTTGCAAGGTTTCTAAACAAGGCACGTAAAAGCTCGGCGTAAATGGATTGGCGGAGCGGAGTGACCTGGCCATACACGGCTAGGCTTTTCGCTTCAGGCCGATAAACGTCCAGCGAGACAGCGGCCCCCGAGGCAGAGTGAGCCAAGGCGGTAGGCAAGATTGGGTGTACCGATATGACCCGGTTTGTGCTCGTTATAATTAGGCTCGCCCGTCCAAAGATTGGGACCGAGCGGATGTTCGAGCGTTGGAGATATGAAAAGTCGCCAGGCATGCACACTGGCACACGCGGCATCTGACCATACACCGCCAAAGCCTTCATGCTATCCCGATACAGATCCACCGAGCGGACGAGCGAGGCGCGCGGCGGCATACGGTAGCATAAGCCAGTCAGGCTCAAGTAGTACGCATCGTCCAAACCGCAGTAGATCGATCCATCGTTCTCATATATAGGCTGCCATTCGAAGAACAGCTCGAAGTCGAAGGTGGGCCTGCGGGGACCAAGCCATGCTTCCACCCGGTTGACATATGGGGCGAGTGCTGGAGAGGACGAGAGCGTGTTTACTGCGACTAAGGATAGGGGTCCGGAGTAAGGCGCTAGCTCATTGACGACATGAGATATGCGCGGGAGTGTAACGGCGGCCAAGTGGTTGAAGTGACGGGATAGGACGTGAGTCAGCGGAGTGCGGCGAGAGCTATAGCACAGTAAGCTTGGTGAGTCGATATGCAAACATAGCCCCTGAAGTCGGACTCACTTGGTGCGGTGTAGACGATCGATCAGGGCCCGGGTAGCGTACGCAGTGGCACCAATAGAGCCAGCTCTGAAGAAGAAACTCACAGCATTAGCATAGCTCTGCAAGACACAACTACGAGGTACGCACGCGACGGTAGTCAGCCCCTGCAGGTGAGGGGATTCAAGAGCGGTGAGAGTACAAGTGAGCGCTATAGCGCCGAGCACTATAGGGATCACGAAGAGCATCGTGACAAGTAGTAAGGGCTGAGTGAGTTGATAAGTGCTCGAGGAAGGTCAAGCAGGTGGTGGTTAGGTGGGGAAAGAACGTTGGTTGAAGGAGCCCCTGAATACATGCGTTGCCAAACAAGAGCAAACAGACCGATTGTATATGTGTGCTGACGTAACCTACTTGGAATAGGAGGACTTGAGGAGGACTGCAATCGAAGGAAACGCTTCGATTGAGTGGTCGGATCCCGACATGAAGGTTAGATTTTCTCGGTCAGATCTAGCCCACACACCTCGTTGCCCCTGGACACTTGATTGTGAGGAAATCGGCCTGGCTTACACGCCCCCAATGTGCTCGGGGCTTGTTACGATATTGTTGTTGGGGCGCTAAACGGGCTTACAGCGTGAATACCGTTGGGTAAAATCCGCTTGTTTCTTCTTGGCTAATTACGATGCTTCAGTAACGAAGCGGTATTTATTACAAAAACGCAAAGAACGGCACAAACAATTGCCTAGCTCCTCCCCCAATGTCTCCCGCACAAGTTGAGCCTAGTTCTCCTAAGTCTTTTGGGTTTTCAAGTGTATATGCGTAAAACAGTCCTCGCAAATGACCACCACATTCTCTTCTTCATTATAAAGCTTGCGCAAAAAGCCTACTTTGAGCATATGGTCACATTCATTCATAGGTCACTTCAGCAGCACGCGACAAGTGCGATCCGCCCAGGCCAGGGTATCTTGAATGACATGAGACTTATCCCATCGGTACAAGACTACTACTCATCGGAAAGCGCCAGATAGTATGCAATCGGTTATGACCGCGCGCCATTGGGCGAGTTTAGCTACGAGCGGGCAGCAATGTGTAGCTAGGGTGCCGACATAACGGTTTAATCTCAGTAACAGTATGGCTATCATCCAAATCTAGTTTCTGCCTCGTCTCCTACTGAAGTATCAAAGAGATAACGGATACTAGGTGAGTCTGTCTCACGCAGATCGCCAGAGTTTAGATGAGGTACGTAGGTTGCGGAAGACACACGCCCAACTGAAATGCCCCACTCCGAATGTGGATACTACTCCGAGTTTGGCTTGTCGTAAAATGTTTGATGGTTAGGTTATTCCCGCGGTCTGAAGTCATATCTAAAACATGCTGTCAGTTTTTGCGCAGAAGGTTTTTAGTCTTTCCGCTTTGCTGTCTCGTCCATGCGGTAGCATAAATGTAAAAAAACATTTGGTCTGAAATCCAGGTGATTTAAGCCCAGAAAACGCGCTCAGAAAGAATAGTGGAGACGGATTTGAGCTTGGTGAGATGCTCGTTCACCTGGGGGTGTAATTGGGTATTCGTGATTTTCGAAGAAACTGTATTGGATTGATCAAACCCATCACACGTTCGGTTCACGGATAGCATTAGCCATCCCAAACAACGACCTTCCTGCGGCTCAAAAGCATGCGCGGACGTTTATATGCACTTGTAGGGTAGCGATTAGGCCATTTACAAACCTTGAACCCGCTCATGTTTATCCAACGAACACCAAGAGGGCCTATATGCGCGTATTAAAACGACTCCGAGTTGCCTACCTTGAGCTATACTTGGACATTGCAATAAAGTTGAGGTTGGGATCCATCAACGCATGGCTGATCCTCCGGATTTTGCTGGAGCCGGCTAGACCCATCCTGCGGGTAGGATCAGCGCTTCGCTGTCATAGGCAGTGATTCGAGAAGGCTAGCCAGCCAATCGGCATACAGGATTCTGGTCCGGCTACTCTCCTCCGAGATTCTCTGTTTGCCCGCTTGCTCAGAACTGGTTAGCGCTCATCTTATCGTGTCGAGAAAGCCCGATCAGAGTCTGCGACAGGCAGGAAGGTCAGCGCTGCCCTCGAAGCAATTCTAGTTTTTACCCCTGCCCAGGTGCCTATAAGAATCGACGGGTCCAGTCGCTTGTCCTCCTTGCGCCCTCAACCTCGGCCTGTGTGCCATCTTCTGCTACGTCACACTACTTAAGTTCCATTGCTCTACGATGTCTAACGTAGTGATTCAACGAGAGAGTGGGTTGTCCCAAACTGATCTTCGGCTCTTTGGTTTGATATCTTAACATGTTTTACAGAGCCAGTAGTTGAAAAACCGAGCGAGGATGATATTAAGACCGTGAGGATGGAGCGGGACATGCAGGGGGTGAGCACGCAGCCAGTTAGCTTTGTGCCTTTCTCATATACTTTGCGCATCAGGTGACGGTAGATGGTACCAAGAACAGCAACTTGTACGCGCAGAATAAGGCTGACGATACTGTCTTCTGTGTTCAGGATTCAACACACTGGGTATTGTCTCAACCTTCATCGCCGGAGTAGAAGCCCAGTGCCTCAGTTTCACCGCGGATCCGGGAGACCACAACCCGAGTGTCGTCGAAGCAATTAACGCGCTCCTTCTCATTGGCGTACTCCTTTCAACATTTGGCGCCGTTACTGCGCTGCTCGCAGGTCGATGGTTCAAGTGGGTTTGTCCCGACCGTGTTTGCAAACTTGCACTTACGTCAAATGGTTTAGTCTATTGAATGGACCAGAAGTCGAGCTGCTGGATCATCGATGGAATTGTGCTCGCCCAGACAATACCGAAGAGTATGAAAATGGCGAAGGCGCGGATGAGGCATTGGAAAGCAAGTTTGGGTACACCCCGGAGGGACGTCTGCCCAGTCCACATCTCAGGCGAATGATTGAGCGGTGCACTCATCATAAACGAAACCTGATCCTCGCCAGGGTGATCTTCCTCCCGTTACATTTGATTATTCTGTAGGCCGTTCCAGTCACTTCCTGCGTTTTGTCCAGCTAAGCGCATTCTAATGGTAGTGGCTTCTTCTCCTTTGTTGCTGGCTTGGTCGTCTACACTTGGGAGTTCCGGCCGCTGGGC